>PVHX01018448.1:0-36939 GCA_004024805.1 Geosciurus inauris | reverse complement strand
CTGTATTCTACTTCTTTTGGTGTTGCTTTGTTCTTCTTTTTCTAGGGCTTTGAGTTGTAGTGTCAAGTCATTGATTTGTTGACTTTTACATCTTTGAATATATGAGCTTAATGCAATGAACTTTCCTCTTAGCACTGCCTTCATAGTGTCCCAGAGATTTTGGTATGTTGTATCAGAGTTCTCATTTACCTCCAAGAATATTTTTTATCTCTTTGCTGATGTCTTCTGTTACCCATGCATTGTTCAATAGCAAATTATTGAGTCTCCAGGTGTTGTAGTGACTTCTTTTTTTAAAACTGTCATTAATTTCTAGTTTCAGTCCATTATGGTCAGATAGAATGCACGGTAGTATCTCTATTTTTTTGTATTTACTGAGACTTGGTTTGTGGCATAGGATATGATCTATGTTGGAGAAGGATCCATGTGCTGCTGAGAAAAACGTGTATTTGCTTGTTGAAGGATGGAATATTCTATATATATCAGTTAAGTCTAGACCATTGATTGTTCTATTAAGTCTTGTAGATTCTTTGTTTAGTTTTTGTTTGGAAGATCTGTCCAGTGGTGAGAGAGTTGTTTTAAAGTCACCCAATACTATTATGTTGGGATCCTCTCTCTTGCAGCCTTTAAAATTCTATCCTTATTCTGTATGCTGGGCATTTTCATTATAATGTGCCTTGGTGTAGATCTGTTGTAATTTTGTACATTTGGTGTCCTGTAAGCCTCTTGTATTTGATTTTCCAATTCATTTTTCATGTTTGGGAAATTTTCTGATATTATTTCATTGAAGAGATTGTGCATTTCTTTGGTTTGAAATTCTGTGCCTTCTTTCATCCTGATAAATCTTAGATTTGGTCTTTTGATGCTATTCCATAATTCTTGTATGTTCTGTTCATGGTTTCTGACCATCTTGACTGTGTGGTCAACTTTATTTTAAAGATGGTATATTTGTCTTCATTATCTGAGGGTCTGTCTTCCAAGTGATCTAGTCTGCTGGTGATGCTTTCTATTGAATTTTTTTTTGGTTTATTTTTTTCTTCATTTCAAGAATTTCTGATTTTTTTTTCACAATCTCTAGCTCTTTCTTAATGTAGTCTTTTGCTACCTGTATTTGCTCCCTTATCTCTTTGATGGTGTGATTGATGGTTGCCTTTATTTGTTCTCTTATTTCTTTGTTGGAATGATCAATTTTTGCTTGTATTTGCTTGCTCAAGTCATTCTTTAATTCACAGTTCATTTTAATTACATACATTCTGAATTCTTTCTCTGACATTTCATCAACTGTGCTGTCAATGGATTCTATTATTGTAGTATCTTGGTTTGTTTGGGGCACTTTCTTCCCTTGTTTTTTCATGTTGATTATGTATCTTCCTTTCTTGCAATGCCAATCTGAGGTATTGCAGTTTCTATCCTATAATCTTGTAGTGACCCTACAGATTACCTGTATCTCACTTTGGAGTTCACTTCCAGTCCCCAGCTGATGTCCCCAGATGGATGCTTCTGCCACTAAAGATGTTGGTAGCAGTAGTGGAGGTAACTCAAGGTGGCAGTGGGAGTAGCCCAAGATGGATGCAAACACTTTCAGAGATGGAGCTAAAAAGGTGAGACTTACAATGGCTTTGGGCTGATTGATTGGAGATGCAGTGCTTTGGTGGGCCACTGCCTCCAGATCCTGTCTGTTGTCCCAAGGTAGAGGCTACTACATGGGAAGCAGTATGAGGATGGCTGCAGTGTCCAAGATGGATACAGGAAGGGAGCAACAATGTGGATCTTCACTCTGTGTAAGGGCAATCCTGGGCCTGGGTTCTCACACAGACCTGTGAGGGCAGTCCTAGGCCTGATCCTAGCCTGCACTCCCTCAGGGGTTCCAGATGGTGGGTCTGGCTGTGGACCTGGGCTCCTGTGGTTCTGCAGGGGCTCTGGCACTGAACTGAGGGTGGTCCCAGGACCTCAGCCTGGAAGGGTCCCTGGAGGCAGTCCTTTGCCTGGGTTTGGGTTCCTCCATGGGTTGGCAGATTGGTGGGTAGCAGTCTTGGGCTTGACCTTGGCTGGGGTCCCTTGGAGGTCCCTGAAGGTGGTCTTGGGCCTTGGCCTGTGCTCCCACTGGTCGTCAGGGGCTCTTGTGCAGAACTCACTGGGCCTCACTCAGGCCCAGTATCCCACAGGGGTCCCCAGAGGCAGTCCTTCACCTGGGTCTGTGTTCCCCTATGGGTCGGTGGATTGCTGAAGGAGTACACTTTCTATCCTGTAGAACTATAGTGTCCCTGAAGGTTTCCAGAACCTTGCCTTTAAGGGGGAGACAAATAATAACAGCACTCAATGCAAACAATATATAGCCTTAATCCAAATAGCTCCTATTAAGATAGCTACAGTTTTGTCACTATAAACAGAAATGATCTGTTCAATTATTGCCTAAAATATAAACAGTAAATTTGCAGAAGGGTTTACAATTTCAAAGAGAGAACAGAAGTGGTCTCAGATGTGATGTTTATGAAGTAAAAGGGGAGAAGATAGAAGTAAAAAATTATAGGAGAGTGAAAGAGGAATTAATAGAGGTTGGTTGTTAGCAAGAGAAAAGAGAGAGAGAATTGAGGGAAACAGGTAAGCAAGAGGGAAAACACGTAAAATAAAAATTAAAAAAATAAAAAAGTAAAAATAAAGGAATATACAACAAAACTGTAATATACTATTGAGACATCTCAGTCCTCAATAAACTAATACATGAAAAATACTTGGTTTTAAAAGTGGTAGAAATGTGAGAGAAAAGGAAAAAGAAAGAAAAAAAGCAGACCTTGAAAAATTGAACAATTGTTTCTGTTAGAGTTCAAAAGTTTCTCAACTTCCCTTCTCAGTAGGTAGGTGGGGTTGTCTGGTATATGATGCTAGCTCCACCCTCAAGATGGGTAGGGTTCATAGGGTGAAAGTGTTAGTGCTGGAGGTGGAACTCCTGGAGGTGGGATGTAGGCTTAGGTATGCTCCTGTATTTTCAGTGGGTGCCAACTGGTCTGGAGGTTTTAAGTCAGTGCACCTTGATGGCCCAGCAATTGTTGGCCCATCATGCTGGAAGACTGTAGCTCAGGAATCTCCTTTGGGTTCCACTCATGTTCTGTAGGAGCCTGTTCTTAGCCCACTACTTCATCAGTGGGCCCCACGATTCCTGGTCTCCGATTCAGTCTCTGAACTCAATCTCTCTTGCCCCTGCCCTTTTAAATTCCAGGTTCAACACTTCTCTTCCAGCTGATCCTGTAAGCAGCTGGATTGAAGGTAGAGGGTGAAGTCAAGTGGGTTTCCCAGACCAGTATTCCCCTGTGTAAACCTCTCTCCATGCTTGATTTTCTCCTGGTCACTAGGTACACTCTCTGTCACAAAGAATGAGTTTTCCCAGGTTGTTTTTTGGGCCCGACTCAGGTCTGCCAGTAATCAGCTTCCCCAGCTGCCAGCCCTTGCACTGCAGCTGAAAAATGGTTCCTTCTGCTGTCCTCCATGAACTCTGTGGAGAGAGATGGCAGCTTCCCTTCCTATATAGACAATGTGCAGCATAGCTTACTGTTTTTTCAAGCAGTGTCTCTCATCTCTAAGCTCTCCATACCCTGACATGACTCAGTCTTCCTGAGAATGGGGGTTCCTTTAATTCCTTTATTGCCTTATTGTGTTTATGTAGGGAGTGTTCTGGTTTGTGCCTCTAGCTGCTGTCGCCTTCAGCCACTTGGGGCTGGGGATGTTTCCCTCTTATTTTAATATACAAGATTTCCTGAGTTCCCAATCTGTTTTGAGTGACAAGTGTTAAATCCCAGTAAAATCCCCCCTAATTCTTTTTTTTTAAATATTTTTTTTAGTTGTAGATGGACACAATATCTTTATTTTATTCATTTATTTTTTTTATGTGGTGCCGAGGATCGAACCCAGTGACTCACGCATGCGAGGCATGTGCTCTACCACTGAGCTACAGTCCCCCCCCCAATTCTTGATCATTTACTCACCTTGTTGAAAAGCTGCCTGTCTGCTGTTCTTGGTTCATGCCATGGAGCCACTAGAGAAGCAACCTCTATTCCACCATCTTCCACAGTTTGGAAAACATCTTCTGAAAACTAAAAAATATTACTGAAAGAAATTAAAGAGGACACAAATAAATAGAAAGATATTCTGTTTTCATGAATTGAAATAATTAATATTATTAAAATGTTCATACTACCCAAGCAATCTATAAGTTAAATGCAATCTAAATCAAAATATTAATGGTATTATTCATAGAAATAGAAAAATCAATCCTAAAATTTGTTTGAAACCACATAAACCTCAAATAGTCAAAGCAATCTCGACCAAAAAGAACAAAGCTAGAAGCATCACACTATACTACAAAGTTGTAATAACCCAAACAGCATATACCATTATAAAAATAGAAGCATAGACCAATGAAACAGAACAGAGATCCCAGAAACAAATCCATATATTTATAGTCAACTGATTTTCAACAAAGGTACCAAGAACACGCAATAGGATTTCAATAAATTGCTGCTAGGAAAACTGGATATCCACGTGCAAAAGAATGAAATTAAACTCTTTTTAAATTTTTTATTTTTATTATTGGTACATGATGATTATATATACTAGTGGTATTTATTGTTACATGCTCACAACATAATTTATTAGACTCATCTCATGCCATATATAAAAATCCACTCAAAATGGATTAAAAATTTAAACATAGGACCTGAAACTTTAAAGCTACTAGAAGAAAAACAGGGGGAAATTCCCTAACATTTATCTGGACAAGCACAGTCAAGTAGAGTAAACATAGACAAATGGGATTGCATCAAACTACAAAACTTCCCTACAGAAAAGGAAATAGTCTGGGAGAAAATATTTGCAAGTTATACATCTGATGAGGAGTTAACATCCAAAATATATAAGGAACTCAAACAACTCAATAGCAAGAAAATAATCTAATTTTAAAAATGGACAAAGGCCCTGGATACACATTTCTTTCTTTTTTTTTTAGTAATTTGACTTATTTATACAAACATGGACTGCATCTTATTCTAATTAGGATCCCAGTCTTGTGGCTGTACATGATATAGAGATTCACTGTGGTGTATTTATATATGTACATAGGAAAGTTAAGTCAGAATAATTTTGAATAGACATTTCTTATGCAAATTAAAAATACACAGATTTCATCTCATTCCAGTCAGAATGACAATTATCAAGAATATAAGTAACAATAAATGTTGGTGGGGATGTGGGGGAAAAGGTACACTCATACATTGCTAGTGGGACTGCAAATTGGTGCAACCACTCTAGAAAGCAGTATGGAGATTCCTTAGAAAACTTGGAATAGAACCACCATTTGTACCAGTTATCCCACTTTTCAGTATATAACCAAAGGACTTAAAATCAGCATACCATAGTGATACAGCCACATCAATGTATATAGCAGCTTCATTCACAATAGCTAAGCTATGGAACCAGTCTTGGCGTCTTTCAACAAATGAATGGATAAAGAAAATCTGACAAATATATATATATACACACACATATACACTCACACACATATATATAATGGAATATTACTCACTCATAAAGAAGAGTGAAATTATTTATTTGCCAGTAAATGGATGGAACTAGAGACTATCATGCTAAGTGAAATAAATCAATCCAAAAAACCAAAGGTCAAATGTTTCTCTGATATGTGGATGCTAACTCACCATAAGAGGGTGGGGAGGAAAGAATAGAAGTCCATTGGATTAGACAAAGGGGAATGAATGGATGGGGGATGGGAATAGGAAAGACAGTAGAATGAATCAGACATAACTTTCCTATGTTCATATATGAATACATGACCAGTGAAACTCCATATCATGTGTAACCATAAGAATGGGAAGTTATACTCCATGTATGTATGGTATATCAAAATACATTCTACTGTCATGTATACCTAAAAAACCCAAACAAATAAAAACCCAGAATAAAACAAAGAAGGAAAAAATAGACATTTCTTAAAAGAAGACATATACGGCTGGGGGTATTGTTCATTGGTAGAGTGCTTGCATAGCATGTATGAGACCCTGGGTTCAATCCCCACCACTACAAAAAAAATACAAATGGCCGACAGGTATATGAAAAACATGTTCCATATCACCAATAATTAAGGAACCACAGATTAAAACCATAATGAGACAATATTTCACACCTGTTCTTATCAAAGAAACATGATAGGTATTGGCAAAGATGTACAGAAAAGGGAGCCCTTGCACACTGTTCATATGTATGTAAGTTAATACCACCATTATGGAAAGCAGTATGGATGTTTTTCAAAAAAGTTTAAAAATAGAACAACTAAATGATCCAGCAATCTCACTACTGGGCATATCCAAAGTAAATAAGACGAGTATGTTGATGAGATATCTGCACTCCCAGGTTTATTATTGCACTACTCAGACCTGCCAAGATATGGAATCAACTTAAGTGCTTGTCACCAGATGAAAGGAGAAAATGCAGTACACATACACAATGGAATACTATTATGCCATGAAAACAAGGAAATACTGTCATTTACAACAATGTGGTTAGAACCAGAGATCATTATGTTAAGCGAAATAAACCAGGCACAGAAGACAACACATGATTTCACTCACATGTGAAAGCTAAAAAAAAATTAGTCTCATAGAAGTGGGGAGTAGAATGGTGGTTACCAGGGATGGAATGTTTGGTGGAAGGGAGTTTGGAAGATGTTACTCAAAGAATATAAAATTTCCAGTTAGGCAGCAAGCATAAGTTCAAGTGATTTGTTGTATAACATGGCTATTGTAGTTTACAACATATTGTATTCTTGAAAAAAGCTGAATGAATGTTGTGTTGTTGCCACAGAAATGATAACTATGAGATAATGCATGTATTTATAAGCTAGATTTAGTTATTCTGCAATGCACATATACTTCAAAGCTTCAAGTTGTACATGATAAATACATACAATTTTATTTTCCAATAAAAAAACCCACTTTCCCTTTTGTAGTAGTTGTTCAGGGCATGGTGATTGGCCATCCAATGTGTCAACTGACTTTCCTAGCCTTACCCTATTTTCCTTTCCTGCTTTTCTCCCCTTAAGCTCAATTACCTCCTTTACTTTTATCCTGTTTATTTCCTATATCTTTATAAATGGTAACAAATTTTTTCTTGGGACACAGAGGATGCAAATAAGTCAGTCATAAAATTTATTAGTCATAATATTTGCTAAGGTTCTACTACTCAGAGCATGGTACATGGACAAGTAATATCAGCATCACTTGGAAGCTTGTTAGAAGTGCAGAATTTTAGGCCATCCCCTAGACCAGCTCAAGCAGAATCTATAGTTAATAAGAAATGCAGGTGATTCTTGTGCACATTGAAAATTGAGAAACACTGTGTTAGTACACTCGCTCTTTTTGGTCCTTTGGAGTCCTCAAGAATAAACTGTAGCATCTGTACATGTATGGGTGCATGTTCTGTACCCATTCTGTACCCATAAATTTTTGTTTGCCTCTTCATTCTCAGAGTTGTCTCCCCTTTTAAAGTAAGGGACTTGCCAAATCCTGAGGACCACATACCTAGGAGTCCTGAGCGAAGCACTGAGCATATTCTATAATCTATTGGGTAGCTGACATGGGTTGTTTTGCTACCAGGAATTTGGTTCTTTGACCAGAAACCTTTTTATTTTATTTTATTTTCAGAAGCCTTTTAAAAATACCTTTCATGTACACTTCTTCAAGTCACACAGATTCAAAATGGTAAATAGTAAGAGAGGACAAGAGAAATTACAAAGTATATCCAGAAAGCAAAAGATTAATTTTAAAACAAGAAGCAATAAAGTAGAAAAACACAAGACTGTTCCATATGGTATAGAATGTCAAATATAAAGTTCTCACAATACCAAGTTGATGTGAATAGACACCAAATTCACTCCTAAATCTTCACTCCTTGAGTTACAATTTCAAAGCGATGTGACTGAATAATGTCATATTGCTTTGCTGCTTTTGAGAGTAAGTGGTTAGATAGAAGTAAGAAGTTATAGTGAATAAAGGATAAGTAGTGGGAATATTAATCCTATAACTTTTTTGAAATCTAAATTTGGGGAGATAGGAGACAAGATAAACTTATCATCAAACATCATTGTTTTCACGACACTAGGGACATTCCAATTTTAAAGAATGCAGGCCCAACATCAATATCTGTCTCTGTTTTTGGATACCCATAGACTCTGCTCCTATCTTTTATGAGGTACATTGCTTCCCCCCATCTTTAGAACTGTATGAAATGGCTATAGACTACAAGAACGAATAAAAGTCTTCTTCCCTTTTCTACATTTCAGTCAGAGATCGCTAATAGACTTCTGCTGTGAAGTATGTTTCTGGCTAAATTACTGGGGAATTACCCTGGGACTCATAATATTGTCCCTGTGAATAGCAACTTGGTATGCCTCAGTTAAAGGGACCACACATTCATGAAATTAAAAGTTGATCTTCACTCCCAGGTTTAAATTTGCCTCCTCTTTCTTACCTTTCATAAATACTTGCTGAATATCTACTTTGTACCAAGCACAACATTAAGTATTGAGGATAGAGGGACAAATAAGACAGATTTTGGCCAACTAGTCATAGTTTCAACTGATGCTTTAGGAGATCCTTTATATTGAAAAACCCAGGATCAAGTATGTTTCCTGGAGGTAAATGAGTTTTTGAAGAAAGTTTGTCATTCAAAGACAGGACTCTGTTTTTCCTTAGAACTTTGAGGAAGAGTCTGGAGTTTAAGAGTCTGGTCTGGCAGTTAGCAGGTCATTCATGCCTGCCCAATCAGATGGAATTCAAACAGTGAGAATACCAGCCTTCCCCCATAAGATGTGGAAGAACACTCAAAGTAAGAGAACAGTGCTAGAGATACATAGAAAAAGAATATTACATGCAAATAGTATTGATTTTTGCAATCCCTTATGCATGGGGAACCCTATCCCAAGGTTCTAATTTAAGAAACCTGACTTATACACCCCTTATATTGACATAAACCACAGTTAGTAAAGATAAAGATGTCATACAGCCCTGTATTATGAATCAGTGTTCAACTGGAGGGTGAATTGTGAAGCCATTATATGCCTAATCTTATAAGAAGAAATTCTAGATCTGTAGGGAGCTGGGGGCTGGTCTGATAACAGTGCAGTGAAGATTCTCACTGATGGTCAAAGGAGACTCCAAGAAGAATGAATAAGAGAACCAGAATCATGAAAGGTTGCTAAGATTTAAAGTGTCAGGAAGGATATGTAGGGATGATAAAATTAAAAGGGAATGAAGACAGATCATGGGAGTTGGGGTATAGTGCCAGAAATCTAGACCAGTAATGTGGGGACTAAGGAGAAGGATTCAGGATAATAGCTGGAAATAGGGGATTGTGGCTGGCTGTTATGATATACAGGTGTATGGAATTACAAGATCAGGAACTTAATTGGACTGGATGCTTATTAGGAAATGTTACCCCTATATGGATTGAATTGTGTACTCCCAAATTTGTATGTTGAAGTCCTGCTCCCAATGTGACTTTATTTGGACTAAGGAAGTAATTAAGGTTGAATGAAATCATAGGGGTGGGGCCCTGGTCCATTAGCACTAGTGTCCTTATAGGAAGAGACATGAGAGGGCTTTCTCACTCTTTTTATGCCATGTGAAGCTACAACAAGAAAGTGGATGTCTGCAAGCCAGGAAGAGTGCTCTCCTTGAAACTGAATTGTCTGGCACCTTGATTTGGACTTCCCAAGCTCTAGAACTGTGAGAAAATAAATTGCTGTTGTTTAAGCCATCCGGTCTGTGGTATTTTTTTATGGCAGCCTGAGCCATTACACTCTATTATGGATAGAACCAAAATTACACTCTATTACAGACCCAATTACAGGGGACAATCAAAATGCCTACTTATAAGTAATAATACAACAAAGAGAGTGGGAGTAGAGGAAGATCAGATATTGGTCAATGGAATAGAAGAGAAAATCCAGAAGTAAACTTAATTAGAGATAATATAAAGACAGAATTGAAAACATTACAGTTGAGATAAATGGCAATTTAGAAAAGCAATTTAGAGAAGTATTCACAGAATTCATCAAAATTAATTATAAATAGACTAAAAAGTTATTTAGAAACACAGAGTTGAATGATTTTGGGGTTTCTAGAGGAGAGATAACCTTAAAACTTGAAAGCATTAGAAGAAATCACATGATTCAAACACATAAACATCAAAAGAATCATTTTTATAAACAAAACTGAACATCAAGAAACATACTGGGGAGAATGTTGTAGGTAATCATTTTCAGGGATGTTAGTTTTAAACCAAAAAGGTAGAAACTTGCCATAAAACACATCATACATTTGTAAATAGATAAATAGGAAAATGAAAATTTATACAAAAATTTACTTCTCTAGAAAATACACATAAGATGAATTATTCAACCTTGTTTGCAATTGGAGATACAAACAAAAATCAAATAGGAAATAGCATAGAATACTAAATGAAACCATGTTTTATCTATTAAATGAGCCACACTATAACTGAAATAATCAATTTGGAAGAGACCTACGGAGAATGTGGCAGTTCTGGAACATTCTCACTTCTGGTGGAATGTCATTTGGATGCAGTACTTTGAGAAAGCAATTTGATCAGATGGGTCAACTGCTGTAAAAGTGATCATATTCTGCTGTAAAAGTGATCATATTCAAAAGAATGTATCCTATGGAAATAGCCCAAAAAGAAAGTAAATACCATACATGTAAAGGTAGTTTTGACCCAGTTTGCCTAATGTTGAAAAACAGTGAATGATTTATCTGTTCAATAGCAGTTTCATGCTTAAAGAAATTATGCTAAACACAATTATTATCAAGGGTTAAAAGTTATATTATTGAAAACTAAATGTCTTCATAATAAGATATTTAGAAGGTAAGTAAAAGACCCCCAACTGTACATATATTTTTATTGCAACTATTTAAAAAGGCACGATTATGAACAAGGGAAGGGAGTACGCAGAATTGAAAATAAGTGCTGGTAGAGGATTGTGAGATTTTAGGTGTCATTTCCCCCATGATTTTGCCAAATTTTCTGCAATGCTTTTTTTCTATCTTTAAGTGAAAAAGGATGACACAATCAGCTTCATTGATACAGAATTTTAAATATTCTAGTCTATGAAAATTGTAAAAATCCTGAAATGAAAGAAGGGAAAATAATTGCAGCAAGAAATTCTTATTAACAAAAAAATGCCCCAAAAAACAAAATAACACACACACACACACCCCACACAGGGACTGTGAATATTTAGAAGCTCAGGAATATGTGAAAAAGCATATTTGAATGCATAGATTCAGAATTCATATTCACAGATAAACAAAACAAAAACCTTCCTTTCTAATAAAAAAAAGACTTCAGTTCCTTCCTTCCTTCCTTCCTTCCTTCCTTCCTTCCTTCCTTCTTTCCTTCCTTTCTTCCTTTGTTTTTTCTTTCTTCTCCAAGTTTAGAATGACCTGAATTCTGGATCGAATGAAATGGAATAATGCCTGGCACATAGTAGGTATCCAATGAATACCAATATCCTTCCTTCCTATGAAATGTAAGATAATTTCAAATAAAAGTAGCTTTATGCACATAAAGAAACAGCAGTTCAGAACTTGAAAGCAACTACCTTCATCTCAAATTCCCTATTACAGTAAAATCTTTTAGCTTTAATATTTTAAAAAGAAAAACAAATCCCAAATTCTAATAATCAAAATGGGTTTTCTGTGTTTTAGTTTTTAAAAAAAGAAACATACTGCAATTTTTAAAAAGCTATCAGGTATTTTAGTAATGATTCTGAGAGTCTGCAAATTCTATCCAATATTACACCTTTCATCTGAGTACTTCATCAAAGGAAGAACCAGTAGAATTCAGCGTTAGTATTTTATTTCTCTTAGTGGAAATAGTGGTGATTGGACATTGTCACTGGAATATCTGGAATTTTTAATAGACATTACAGGAAACCTGGGGCATTCTGGGCAGCATTTATGAATTTTAAAGGGACAGAAATAATCCATTTTTCTGGGAAACACTCACTCACATAGAAGGGACTAGTCTTAATGATGTGTTAATGAGGTGGCTGCAAAGGCCTGATGCTGCTGGCCAAAGTGAGAGGGCTGTGGCCTCCCATGCACTCACTCTGCTTTTTTTCTTTTTCTTTCTTCCCCTTGGTGTTGGGGATTGAACCTAGAGCCTCTCACATGCTAGGCAAGTGCTCTACCAATGAGGTACAACCCCAAACCTTAGCCGTTTTATTGAGAAGTAATGCCTCTGCCTGCTGTCTCACTAGTGCTCCTCCTTCAGGGTCTGACCTCTCTGTAGCTACAGTGTATCTTTCTCCATAGCTGGGCATAGCCTCCATCCTGCTTGAGAACCGGTAAGCCTAAACTGCAGTGAGGATTTTTATCTGGTCTTATTATTTATTATTCTCTATGTAAAACACTGTCCATATGTTTTGTATGATTAAAGTACTTGTAATTTTTAATAGCAAAAACTAGTGATATTTTGATTTTACTAACAATGTGTTCTCAATCATTAAAGAATGACTTTGGTTATTTGGAACTGGATACTCTTTTACCTTGTAATAGTTTTGATCCTGCAACTGGGATTATATTTAAGCACCTTCCATCTGGTCTGCTTTTCAAATGTTGTACATGCTGAGAAGGTGTGATTTTTAGGGTAACTTTTTATTTGATATTTTAGTCAGTTTTCAATTATTGTAACAAAATACTTGAAAGAATCAATTTATGTGGAGGAAAAATTTATTTTGTCTCAAGTTTTCAGAAGTTTCAGCCCATAGTTTCTTGGCTCTATTGCTTTGGACCTGTGTTGAGGCAGTACATCATGGTTGGAATCTGTTGTGGAAGAAGTTGCTTACCTAGTGATATGAAGAGATGAAGAAACTGGCATCTCCCAATCCCCTTCAAGGTATACCCTCAGTGTCCTAAACCTTCTACTAGTATCCATTTCTCACTAATCTCCATTTTTACCAGCTCCCAGTAGTGCCATGGGCTGGGGACCAAGCTTTTAACACATAGGCCTTTGGGGGACACCAATCTGAACCATAGCATATGGTTAGTTTTTACTTTGATAAAATTTCAAACTGTAGGAAGAATGTAAGGATTTCCCCTGTATTCTTTACCTAGATTCACCAATTATTCATATTTTACTCCATCTTATTTTCTTGCTCTCTCTTTCTCAGTGTGTGCATATATTTTTTTCTGAACAAAATACTCTCAAACAGGAATAAGTTGGCAACATTAAGTCTCTTTACCAAAGCATTTAGTGTACATTTATTAGCATCAAGGACATTTTCTTAAATAATAACAGTATAACGATCAAAATCAAGAAATCAATGTTGCTCCAATGCTGTTATTTAATTCACATTCCTTATTCAAATCTCACAATAGTTCCAATAATGAACTTCGTGGTTATTTTGGCTTTTCCTATTCCCAATTCCATTCAGGAGCACACATTGCCTTTGGTCATTGTATCTTCTTAGTCACCTTTAATCTGAAATAGCTCTTCAGCTCTTTTTGATCTTTCATCACAGAGTACAGACAAGTTGTTTCATAGAATGCCCAACTTTGGTTTCTCCAATGTTCCTCAACCAAACGTCAGATGTTCTCTCTGATATGTGGATGCTAACATACAAGGAGCGGGGAAAGGGGAAGAATAGAAATTCAGTGCATTAGACAAAGGGGAATGAAGGGAAGGGAGGGGGGATTGGAATAGGAAAGACAGTGGTGTGAATCTGACCTAACTTTCCTATGTATATATATGAATACATCACAGTGAATCTCACCATCATGTACATCCACAAGACTGGGATCCTGGAATAAGATGTACTCCATATTTGCATAAATATGTCAAAATATACTCTACTGTCATGTATAACTAAAAAGAACAAATTCAGGTTAGAATTTTTGGCAGGAATACTATGTAAGTAAGGGTGTATGCTTTTTAAAGCATATCCTCGTTATGAGGAGAAAAATAATCATGTTTATCCCAATTTTGGCAGTGTTAAACTTTGATCATTCAGTTAAGTTGCTGTCTCACAGGTTTATCAACTGTAAAGTCACTATTTTACCTGCTGGAATATGCCTGTAATTTATGAAGAAATATTTTGCGACTGTGAAAATTTTCTGCTACTTGTCAAAATTTCAACAAATTGGGATTTCTAACTGACCATAAAAATTTTGGTCCAGTTTTAAAAACTGAGGATGGTTACTTCTCTCATTTTTAAAATCTATTTTTATTTTTAACTGACACATAGTAATTATACATCATTATGGGATACAGTGTCACATTTCAACATGTATATAATATGTAATGATCAGATTAAAGTAATTGGCCTATTCATCACCTAAGATATATATAATTTCTTTATGCTGGGAACATTTAAAATCATCTCTACTAGCTATTTTGCAATATTCTATTAATTGTTTTTAACCATATTTATGCTACTGGGCTGAACATTAGAAGATATACCTGCTATACAGCTGCTACCCTGTACCCAGTAACCATCCTCCATCTCTCCCTCCCTTACACTCTTCCAAGGCTCTGGTAACCACTATTTTATTCTTTAATTCTTTGAGGTCAATTTTTAGCTTCTGCATATAAGTGAGAATACGTGATATTTATCTTTTTTTGACTGACATTTCATGTAACATAATGATCTGCAATTTTATCTATGTTGCTTCAAATAACAGAATTTCATTCTTTTTTACGTGGCATAAATACCACCTTTTCTTTATTCATTTATCTGTTGATGGACACAGGTTAATTCTGTATCATGGTGTTATGAATTGTGCTGCAAAAGATATGTGCATGCAAATGTCTCTTCAACATACTAGTTTCAACTCCTTTGGATACATAACCAGAAGTGGGATTGCTGGATTATATGGTACATTTATTTACGTTTATTTCTGGTTTTCAAGGAGCCTCCATACTATTTTCCATAAAAGCTGTACTAATTTACATTCCCACCAACAGTGTATGAGAGTTCCTCTTTCTCTGAAGAGGATGGCTATTTCTATATTCCGTCTATAATCTGATGCATTGTCTAACTTTGTTTTATCCCTCCCATTTCCCTCCCCACAATCCAACCTCTCAATCTACTCCCTCAACTTCCCTCCTTTCATTTACTACCTTTAAGTTCTTTAGTACATGGGAATTTTGCCTACTGCTTCATTGTACCTATCCTCTCTCTTGTCTACCATCCCCAACATCTAGCACATCAAATATGTTTGTGTAAACTTAATACCCAATACTTTTCTCTCCTTTTTTCTACTGTAAAATTTTTAATCAGAGAAGGACATCAGAGAATGATTCAATGAGTATTTATATACCATCTTCCAGATTTTATAAGATGAATATTTTGCCAGACTTACTTTATTTTATTCTTACTCAACATTATGACATTTCACTTCTAATATTTATGCATGAACCTTCTTAGAATGACAAATTTCTAACTTATCCCACCTAACAAAATGATTGCATTTAAGAGAAGTAACAATAACCTCATAATATCTTCTAGTTTCCAGTCCATATTTGAAGTTGTTTAAAAATATATCCATAAATTCTTTGATACATCTCCCTTTAAAAATCCAAGTATACTTACCTTCTCCATTGTTTCCAATGAATATAATAGAGCAGAAGTGACAGTGCCAGAACTAGGTCTTCCTGTGTGCTCTCTGTTGAATCACTCTTCTTGATTTGCTCATTCTGGAGGTAGTAAACTGCCATGTTGTGGGGACACTCAAGCAGCTTATAAAGAAGATCTCATGTCAAGAACTGAGACTTCCATCCAGTAGCCATATGAGTGAACTTAGAAGCAGATCTTCCAGCTCCAATTAGATGATGCAGCCCTTGATGACATCTTAATTTCAATCATGTGACAGATCCTGAGGCAGAACCACCCAGGTAAGGCACTCAAGATTCCTGACCCACAAAAACTGTGAGATAATAAATGCTTGTTGTTTTGAGCCACTAAGTGGCAGCAATAGTCAACTAATACAATATTCAAATTGCTCCATTGTCACAAGAATGTCTTATTTACCTATTGTTTTAAAACCAAGAAACACCCTAGATTTGCACATATGGTCATTAGGTCCCTTCTATTTCTTTTAGACTGGAGCAGTCTCCCATTTATGTCTTTTCATATTGACTTATTGAAGTGGCCAGGACAGTTATCTTGTTCTACATTTTGAAGTTGTCTGATCATCTTCACTTGAGCTCATTTAACACACTCTTATTTGCTCAGTTTCCCCTGCACTCTGTAAGTTAAATTTAAGGTTGATTAAATTCACTTTGAAAAGATTCAACAAAAATATTTCTTAAAAATTCATAGGTAATGCTATGTACTTTATATTATATCACATAAAAGCAGTGATACTGTCAAGCTGTCCTCTATTGGTTATGCTAAGTTTGCTCATTTAGTTAAGGTGGTTAACACCAGACTCCTCCATTGTAAATTCACATTTTCGTTTTTGTAACTAGTAATAAATCCGTAGATGATACTTGGCATTATAAGAATATCCTGTTCCTGGGCTGAGACTGTAGCTCAGTGGTAAAGTGCTTGCCTTGCATGCATGAGGCACTGGGTTTGATACTCAGCACCGTATAAAAATAAATAAATAAAGATATTGTGTCCAACTACAACTAAAAAAAATTTAAAAAAAGAGGATCCTGTTCCCAAGGAAACTTTCATCTAATGCTTCTTTTAACATCTATTGATGAGATTTACCTGAATTGATTATGACTTGGGAAGATGCAAAATGGTGATCTTCCTAATTATATCATTCCTTATATACTTACTAATTGATATTCATCTGTATAGAAGAGCTTTCCTCCCTCCCCTATGCTTCTTTCCTTTCCTCACTTCCTCTCTTGGATTATAGATTTTTCTATATTTCCTGCCTTACAATGAAATACAGAAATTGTCCCTTTCATGCTCAAATTGTCATAGTTATTTCCACCTTCTTTCATAGACAAAATGTAGTAGATGATATAGACTATTCTATATCTTTATTTTTTAAACTTAATGTCTTAGTAACCACTCTATATCTATTTATATAGATTATCTTCATTTTTTCTTTATGACTCCATAGTAGTCCATTATGTGGATAGTTTATTCAACCATTCCATATAAACAGATTTTGCATTGTTTTCAAACTTTTGTTATTATGACTAATGCATGACTAATAAATTTATACATATATCATTTCATTTTTGCAGAGACATAGCTTTAGTAGTATGCTTAGTAAAAGAATAAATACACATTTAATTTTTAAGATATTGCCAAATTCCCCTCCAAAGGGATTGTGCCATTTTGCACTGCCCACCATCAATACACGAGAGCATATGTTTCTGCTCAGCCTTGCCAATAGGGTGTTTTGTCAAGTATTTCAGTTTTACCAGTCTGATAAGCATAAAATATATTCAAGTGATGGTAATTTGTGTTTCTATTATGAGTGATTTTAAATGTATTTCCATATGTTTAAGGGCCATTTAACTTTCTTATATCTTTTTCTCATTTTCTTATTGGACTTTTGGTATTTTTTCCTTTCAATTTTTAATGGCATTTTATATATTGGAGAAATTAGCCCTGATGTAAGTTATAAATATTTTTTTGATTTACTTTGTTATTTTAAAAATGTTACTTGTATTTTATTTATTTATTTGTTCTAATTAGTTATACATGACAACAGAATGCTCTTCAATTCATTGTACACAAATGGAGCACAATTTTTCACATCTCTGTACACAAAGTAGAGTCACACCATTTGTACAATTATACATGTACCTAGGGTAATGGGTAATGATGACCATCTCATTCCACCATCTTTCTTATCCCAATTCCCCCTCCCCTCCACTCCATCCCTTTGGCCAATCCAAGTTCCTCTATTCATCCCATGCCACCCCCTTTATGGATTAGCATCCACTTATCAGAAAAAACAAAAATGTTATTTGTATTTTTAAGCAAAATCTTCCAGTTTTATTAAAGTCTAGTTGACAATACAAATTATACAATTCTAATTGACAATACAAATTAAGGTATACAATTTGATGTTTTGATTTATGTATACATTCTAAAATCATCACCTCAATAAAAAGTTAATTAGCACTATTCTTTCACATGGTTATCTTTTTTCCTCTTTGGTAAGAGGAAAACACCTACCCTCTTAGCGAATTTCAACTGTAGGATACAGTATTGATAGCTACAGTCATTAAATCTCCAGAATTATATATCTTGCATAACTGAAACTGTACCTTTTTGACCAACATCTCTCCATTTGTCCCTTCTCCAACACTTGGAAACTATCATTCTACTTCAAGCAATTTTTATGTAGTTGAAATTATTGACCTTTCATTGCTTTTTGGTTTTACATCATATTTAAAAAGACTTTCTCCACTCTTATATTATGAAGTACTTCATCCATACTTCCTTTTAGTACTTAAATGGTTGGGAATATGGTTTTGTTTCAAGAAAAATTTTTTCCAACTTTATTTTCAAAATTTCTACCTAAATGACCTTACATTAAATGCCCTGTCTTACTTAAGCTGAGTTCCTCAGAAGTAGACCCTAAGTTAAGGATTCATGAACACATGGTTTATTTTAAAAGCGCTTCCAGGAGACACTAGGAAGGGAGTGGGAGAAGTAGGATGGAGAAAGGGAAGAAGCCAAACCAGAGTGCAATTTCAGGCAAAGTCCCATAGAAGGAAGAAACAGCTTGACCCCTCAGGGAAACTCTGCCATGTAAGTTGGCCCAAGATGCCTGCAAATTGGTCCAACCTTGGACATGGAAACTAAACTTTCATATTGCTACATCCATCAGTCACTGGCTAAAAGCTGCCCTAGGCAAAGAGAGCAGTCATCAAAAGGGCAAACTTGGGATTTGATATTTGGAGGCAAAACCAAGCCCAAACCAGGGGAACAACAGTAAGAAAGATCTGAAGAAATCTTGGTATGAACAATGCTCTCACTACAGCTGGCAAAGAACCTAGAAAGCAGAAGGCAGTGGGAGGGCATGACTAGTGGTGGGAGACAAGGAGAGAAAAGAACCCAAAGAAAGAATCACTTCTTGTCTCTACAATCTTGTTGTGTTCCCAGAGTTCAGAGAGTAGAAGCTTGTTTAATTATCTGTTTATTCAGTGATGAATTTCTGGCTTTGTTAAAAGCTGTGATCAAAAAGAAACTTCTGACATCCCATTGATGACACACAGCAGGGAATAACTTTGATAAGCAATTCTCAAGTCTGCTTCCCAATTTAAAAAAACACTCCTCTTAACAATAGCTTGCCTGGATATTCTTTCCCAGTAGTCATGTGGACTGACTGCTTAAATGTAATAAGAATTGGGGCCATTTGTGAGAAGACTGCAATCTGCTCCTCCAACCAAGGGGAATAGATTCTGCCCAGAACTAATTATTATTTATCACCATGCTCTCTCATCCCTTCTTTGGGGCACAAAAAAACTCCTGCTTACATTCTATCTATGTATTAGTCAGATTCCTGTTGCTGTGACAAAATACCTGAGAAAAACAACTCAAAGGAAGAAAGATTTATTATGGCTCACAGATTCAGAGGTTTCATTCCATGATTGGCTAGCTTCATTGCTATGGGTCTGTGATGAGGCAGAGTACCTTGGTGGAAGGGTATGGTGGAGCAAAACTATTCATCTCATGGCAGCCAGGAAGTAAAAAAAGAAAAGAGAGTGGAAAGGGCCTAGGACAAGAATTACCCTTGCAGGGCATGCCTATAGTGACCTATTTCCTCCAACTAGACCCTACCTCCCCAAAATAATGTTATCTGCTATGAACCCAGAAATAAGTTAATCTATTGATGAGGTGAGGTCAAAACCCTTATGATTCTGTCACTTACTAGAAGCCCCACTTCTTAACCTTGCTTCACTGGGGACCTTGCCTTCAATATGTGAGACTTTGGGAAACACTTCAGATTCAAACTATAACAATCTGGAACTCTGTGGACAGGCAGCTGACCCTGAAAAGGGGTCTCTGTCACTGTGAGGACTCTATAAGTGCATACCTAGATTCCTACAGTTGGTTGGATCCATTTGGTCTGTCATCCTATAATTAGAGGCCCCTTTCCAAAATAGGAGCTCTTTTAGCACCTCCTTACATCTTCTCATTTCAATATCTTTTGGTGGTTAAGAGATCAGGTCTTAAGTCAGATACAAAACCAACTCAGCCATATTTTTTAGATATTTGACTTTACAGGAGTGTCAAAATGCTTTCAGGGTCAGTTTATTGATATGCAAAAGAGAGAAAATACCTACATTACAGGGTTAATGTAATGATTGAATAAAATAAATATATTAACCTCTTGGCATGGTGCTTGACCTGCATTATTATTATCATTCATTATTTTCATTACACCTGGATGTTTCTACTACTGCTGATGTTCCTCCAAAGCTTTCCTTAGGAGGTCTCATTCCATTGTGAATAATCTCCCTTACATCATCAACCACTGCCCAGAATTTTATCTCCAAGCTTTCCTTTGACCATAACAACTGTCCTGCAATTTCTATGGAAGGTGTTGGTTCTTTTTTTAAAATTTTTTCTTTGTTCTTTTTAGTTATACATGACAGTAGAATGTATTTTGACATATTATATGTACATGAAGTGTAACTTCCAATTCTTTCAGTTGTACATGATGTGGAGAAGGGGCTGATTCTTTGATATCCAGGTATCATGAGCTGAAGCTTGGTTATTGCCTCCTGTCTCCCTATTACAACTAGTGGATTATTACTCCTCCATTTTGGGATAAGAAACTTTCTTTAATTAAGATTTGTGCCAACCAGATATGCTTTCTTCTTCCCTTCATTTTATATTTGAACCTTCAATTTTTTGCCTTTTATTCATCAAGAGCATGAACATCAACTCACGATTTCTTCTCGTGTTCTGCCTCTTGCTAGGTAGCATCTATATCCACATGAAGCCATTCAGCTACCTGACTCATGGCTTTAAAAAAACATCAACACCAACTGTTCTCACTTGTAACTACCCCAGTGACCCACTGTGATTGTCATAACCTAGACCCTGATATGGATTGGAATATCTCTACCTTATATTCTAATGGACCATCCTGGATCTCATCCTTCTATCTTTCTAGGCTTTTTTTTTTCTCCCTTATTTCAGTTCTTTAAGCTCACATACAGAGACCTCAAAGTCATTTTATTTCCAATCCATCATCCCTGTTTTGTTTACTTCCTCATGTATGCAACCTTGATCCCACTGTACTCAACTGTGATACTCCTGCACTTAAAAGCAAGGCAATTGTGTTGCTATCAAATCTCTCATACAGTTAGTAACCTTGAATCAATTCCATTATCTGCCTTTACTGAGATGTTGAATGCTTCTACAAAAAGACACATCCCTGAGTAAATTAGGGCCACCACTGACTTATGGTCTTCATCCTCTCCTGGACCCTCAGCTTCCCTCATTAATTTGTTAACTTTTCTCACCAGCTTTCCCTTCCATTCCTCTGAATGTATGCTTCAGTCTTCTCCATTTATCTCAAGCTTTCCATGCTATCTTCTCAGAGCAGACGTCCTTACCTCTTTTTTCATACAGAACATGAAAACTATAAGGCATTGAACTTATATAATTTCCCACATACCTGGGAGTCATTTTTATCTGCAGTCACCTTCAAGTTTGGTCATTCATGGTAAAGAAGGAGACAATAGGCTGTGGAATTTGTCTTTTCTCCTGTTCAAGGCAACTCCTTTCATATCCTCCCTCATCTCCTACAGATCCAAGGCTTTATCCCACTTACTAGGCACTCTTTCTTCTATGTATTCAACTTCTCTCCTCTTTGAGGCCATTTTCTGTGACATCTAAATCTTCCAACACTATATGTTCCTCTTGCACTAGCCCTGTCTTTCTCCTTTTCATAGCCAAGATACTGTAAAATTATAGTCTAGACTTATGTTCTTCCCTTCTTTCCCACTTTTTGTATATGTTCCAATGAACTATAGCCAGATTTTATTCTCCATAATCCTTTCCCACGGTCACTGGTAGCTTTATGACTGCCAAGCTCATTGTTTATCAAATTTATCTCATGAGTGTTCTGCAGCATCAAACACTATTAAATTTCTTTCCTTCCTTAGTTTCTACTGTAGCACTCTTGTTCACCTACTTTCTTAATTATCTCTAATTATAAAATTATTTTTATATGCCCTGTGCTATGGTTTGCATGAATGCCCTCCCCCACAAAGTTCCATGTGTTAAGAGCTTGGTTCTTAGGGTCCTATAGGGAGACCTTTAAGAGATGGGGTCTTGTGAGATATTTAGGCCATTCGGAGCATGCTTTGAAAGGGATTGTAGGACCCTTCAAGTCCTATGTCTCTCTGTTTCCTAGTGTATGATGTGAATATTTGCTTTGACATGTGCACCCTACCTTTGCCACCCAGTGCCCTTTGCCAGAGGCACAAAGCAATGGGGGACATCCAATCTTGGTGTCCAGACCCATGATTTAAAAAACTCTTTTCTCTTAGTTAATTGCTAGAGGCATATCATTGTAGTAATGTAAAGCTAACTAATACACTTATACTTCCTTTTTAAAAAATATTTTTTAGTTGTAGATGAACATAATATCTTTATTTTTATGTGGTGCTGAGGATCGAACCCAGTGCTTCACATGTGCAAGGCGAGCACCCTACCACTGAGCCACAACCCCAGCCCTATACTTTCTTAATGTTGATGAATCCAAAGATTTTCTTCCCTTCTTCCTCTACACACTGTTCCCAAAAGATCTCTCCAAAAGGTATGGATTCATACCTATCATTCAGCCATCTTCATATATACTCATATTCCAAATTTATATCTCCACTCAAGCTTTTCTCCAAACTTCTAGAATATATATCTTATTCCTTCTAGATGATTCTGTTGAGTGTCCCACAAGCACCACAAACTCATCATGTTCAAAACTAAACTCATCCGTTATTTTAAAATCTACTTCTTGGCAGATTGAGTGCAATCCCTATCAAATTTCTAGTGACCTTTTATGAACATGGAAAATGTAATACTCAAATTCATATGATAGTCCTAAGTACCCCAAATATCTAAAACAATCTAGACAAAAAATAACAAACTTTACTACCAAACAACAGTAATCAAAACAGCATGATACATATAGCCCAATAGCATAGAATTGAGAGTACACAAATAATCCCATACATCTTTGGGCAACTGATTTTCAACAAGGATATTAATACCATTGAATAGGAAAGCAATAATTTCTTTAACAAATGATGCTTGAACAACTGGATAGCCACATGAAAAAAATGAAATTTCATCCCTATCTTATATTATATACAAAAGTCATCTCTAAATTGATCAAAGACAGAAACATAAGAGCTAAAACTTTTAGAAGAGGTTGGCAAGATGGCAAAGTAGAACTCAGTAGCAAATCTCAACTTCTCTATAGTCTGGAGTTGAAGCAGTAAGAGGATAGCTGATCAGAGAGGTAGAGACAGAGGAATGCACAATACAATATTGGAACTGTCAGACACTTGGAGAGACTTGGAAATTCTGGTTATTGGAAAAGAAGCCCTGACCAGGGCAGATCAGGGAGCAGGAATAAAAAAGGGAGAAAGAGGAAGAGGCAAAGTTGACAAACTTAATTCAGAAACAATGGTAGAAAAGAAAAACTGGTTTAAACACAGATATTATATACCAATTAAATAGAAGACTCAGAAACAAACCTGTACAGGTCCGGCCATCTGATCCTTGACAAAGAAAGACACCCAAAACTTACACTGGAGAAAAGACAGATATTTTAACAAATGATGCTGGGAAATCGTATATCCCTATGTAGAAGAATTGTGTATCCCTATGTAGAAGACTGAAACTAGATCCTGACCTCTCACCCTGTACAAAAGTCAACTCAAAGTAGATTAAAGACTTAGGAATTAGACTATAAGCTTTGCAATAGCTAGAAGAAAACAGGGTTAGCACTGCACTATATAGGTACAGGCAATAACTTCCTCAATAGGACTCCAAAAGCTCATGAAATAATACCAAAAATTAATAAATGAAATGGTGTCAAAAAACTTCTTCACAGCAAAGAAAATTAAACAAGTAATATTAAATGCTGATGAGGATGTGGGGGAAATGGAACAATTACATACTATTGGTGGGACTATAATTAGTATAGCTACTGTGGAAATCAATATGGAGATTTCTCAAGCGACTAGGAATAAAACCACCATATGACCCAGCTACACCACTGCTCAGGATTTAGCCAAAAGAATTAAAGTCGTATAGTATATACACACTATGTATAGTATATACATACACACTCATGTTTATAGGAACACAATTCACAATAGCCAAATTATGCAGTCTGAGTGTCCATAAATAGATGAATAGATAAAGAAAATGTGGTATATATACACAATGGAGTTTTATTCAGCCATAAAGAAGAACAAAATTATGTCATTTGTAGGAAAATGGATGGAACCGGTAAGCCAGACTTAGAAAGTCAAGTCTCATGTGTGGAAGCTAAAGAGAAAAATGGAAAAAAAGTATTGCATGAAAATAGAAGGGAGACCTGTGGAGTAGAGGAAGGGTATCAGTCAGGAGGAAAGGAGAGGTGCAGGGGAATGAAATGGATCAAATTTTGTTATGTGCATGTACAAATATGTCACAATCAATCCCACTATTATGTATAATTATAATACATCAATAAATTTTGAAAACTCTTAGAAGAAAACCTAAGGGTAAGTCCTCATGTACTGGAATTTAGGAAGTGGATTCTTAGCCAAAACACCAAAAGTATGAACAATAGAAATAAAACAAATTGGACTTCTTCAAAATTATAAACTTCTGTGCATCAAAGAATACTATCAAAGCAGTGAAAACATAACCTGCAGAATGGAAGAAAATCATTTGTCTGATCTTGCAAATCATTTGTCTGATAAGATCCTAGTGTTCAAAAAACTTAAAGAACTCTTTCAACTTAACAAGAAGACAAATAACCCTATTAAAATGGGCAAATAGTCTTGAATAACAATATATATATAAATGACCAATAAGTACATGAAAAGATAATCAACATTACTAGTTATTAAAAAAATGAAAATCAAAACCATGATGAGATATCACCATATACCCATTTTCATGGCTATAATAAAAACAAATGGAAAAAACATGTTGGAGAACATGTGGAGAAAAAAAATACTTCAAAGTAGTCATTATAAGTAGGTTTGAGGAAATAAGTAAAACCATGATTAAATAAGTGAAGGTATGATGACCGTGTTTCACCAAATAGAGAATATCAATAAAGTGATAGAAAAAGCATTTGATAAAGTCCAACACCCATTCATGATTTAAAAAAAAAAAAACACAAAACAAACTAGAAATAGAAGAGACTGCTCAATTGGATAAAGAGAGCACCTATGAAAAACCCAATGAAATACAATTTTGCATCCATTGGGATGTCTAGCATCAAAAATTCAGAAGATAACCACTGTTGGCAAGGGTGTAGAAAAATAGGATCTCTCATACATGGCTGAAGGAAATTTTAAATGATGCAGCCACTTTAAAAATTAGTCTGGCAGTTCCTCAAACAGTTTAAAATATCTTTACTATTATTTTTGCCTTCTTTTGGATTGAGTACTTTTATGATTCCATCTTATCTCTTTTGTTAAATTATTCACTGCAAAATTTTGTTTTGTTACTTGCTGGATGTTCTAAGGTTTATAATAAACATCTTTATGTTATCAAGTCTATATTCAAATGATATCATAATAGTTCATATGTAGTATAGCCACCCTGTTCAATGTTTCCATTTCTACCTTCTAGTCTTAGTGTTCTTCTTGACATCTGTTTTACTTTTACAAATGTTGTAAACTTTGTAATATATTGTTATTATTTTTGCATTAAGTCAAAATATGGCAAACAATTTTGCTCATGAGTCAAATCCAGTTCACTACATGTTTTTATAGATGAAGTTTTATTGGAAAATAAATCCCTAATGAAAGGATTTAAATAATGATTATTTATCTGTAATAGTTATCCAAGTAGTTATCAGTTCAGATGTTCTTCATTACTTTGTGCAGCTCCAGACTCACATATGATATCATTTTCCTTCCTCTAGGAAGACTTTCTTTAACATGTTTTAGAGTCCAGTTCTGCTGGTGATTAATTCTTTGGGCTTTTATGTTTCCAAAAAATACTTTTTATTTTGCATTTTTTAAGAAACATATTTTCACTGGGAAAGAATTCTGTTGATAGTGTTTGATTTCAATACTTCAAATATGTTGCTCTACTCTCTTGTTATTTGTATTGCTTCTGATTAGCACCTTACTGCCATTTTTACTTGTGTTTTGTTTTACTTAATGTGTCTCTTTTATCTAATTTTCAATTCATTTTCTTTATCACTTTTTTGAGCAATTTGATTATGAGGTGACTTGGTGTTTTCTTGTTACTTTGCATTAGGGATTTGTTGATCTTTCATATGCAGATTTATATTTTTATCATACTTGGAAAGCTTTCTGCTATTACTTCTTTAAATATTTTTCTCCTTCCTCCTTCTACCTTTTCCTTTGTAGACTTCAATTGCACATATATCAGGCTACTAGAAATTGTTACAAAATTCACTAATCTTTATTCATTTCCTTCCATTTTCTTGGATAATTTCTATTGCTATATATTCAAGTTCACATATTTCTTCTTCTGCAATGTCTAATTGGACATTAATTCCATACAATGACTTTTGTTTGTCTCAGACATTATAGTGTTTTATTATTTTGAGAGGCTCAAATTTGTCACTTGGTTATCTTCCACTCTCTATTTAACATGTCTAATTTTCACCCAGTTTCTTGAGCTTAAGGGATATAGTTATCATAACAAGTTAAACTTTGCTTACTAACCTAAATTATTTTGGAGCTTTTTAAAATTGATTGATTGATTGTTCTTAACATTATGAGTGATGTTTTTTCTATTCCTTTGCATGTCTGGTAATATTTGATTTGAGTAAGGACTTGTGGTGCCTGGAAAGAAGGTATTATCTATGGCACAATAATGTTGTGTAACACAAACTCCAAACTCAATAGCTTAAAATAGCCATCATTTATTTTCATGGATCTAAGGATGTTAATATGACTCTGTTAATCTAGGCCAGATTCAACTTGGTAGTTCTGCTGAATGCTTTTATAGCCTGGGAAACTCTGCTTTTAACTACCAGTGTATGGGTCAACTACAGTGGCTCTACTTCTTCTGTCTTCAGTCTGGGGCACAGGCTAAAGGGACAATAGCTACCAGGGGAAGCTTTTCTCATCATAAAGAAAGTGATCTAGAAACACAAGTGGAAATTTAGAAGCCAGGTCCAAGGCCCTAAAGCTGTGTGATCTTTCAGGCCCTATCATCCAAGTAATTATGAAGCTTTATTTAGCGGGTTTCACTGAGGAAATCTCTCTCCCTATACCAGACTTGATGCACAGGGTGTACATTACAGTCCCTAAAGGGAGTTGGAATCAAAGACTCAGCTACCTCAGTTGGCCATGCTCCTATGCACATGTATTCTTAGGTCAGTGACCTCCATTCAGAGGCCTCTTTATTAGGGGCCCTTGGACAAGACTTCTCTCAAGCACTTCTGCTGAGACCATCATATCAGGGAGTGTTGAAGACATTTTTCTCCACTCTGACTTATACTCTGTAATTGTTCATTCCTAGCCTTTACATCTCTTCTCTCCTCCAACTATTAGGTCCATGAAATGGCAGGAGTGTTTTGTTTGGGGATCCCTCAACAGTGAGACAATACCTGTCATCTGCATTGATACACATGTCCCTATCCTGATGCTGTTCCATGGGAGAAAATGGAATACTGGGTTTCACCACTTCCTTCAGTTTATACCATCACAGTGACTAAATGCTTAACTGGTGCTTCCATTTGGGTTTATTTTCTTAATTGACTACCTGGAAGCTCAGCTCTTTGAAGCTCAGCTCAGTTTCTGACAGAAACATGCAAAGCCTTTTAATGACTAGACTCAGAATTAACCCAGCATCACTTCCACATGCTTTGGTGGAAAAACAACAAAACATGGCTGAGTGTAAAATTAAAGAAAGTGTGAGGATAAAAAGGGTAAAAAATTGGCAACAATGATCCAGTCTACTACATGGGGGAACAGGGCATATTTTCTGCTCACAGATAAGAAATGCCTTGGCTCATCCAGCATCCTTAATCTATGTGGCTGGTTATGCTTCTGGGCCACATATACAGATATGTTGTTATCCTGGAGAGCTACCCATGAGTGGCAGAATCCTGATCACTTAGTGCATTAGTATTACTCTCTCACCCTACAAGTATTTATTGAGTACCTACTATATTCCAAAACCAGGTACTTACTGAGAATGACACAAAAACTGAGAAACATACTCATTTCCTTGATGGAGCTCACATTTTAAATACAGGGATAGGGATTTAGTTCGGTGGTAGAGTACTTACCTAGCATGCACAATACCCTGGGTTTGATCCCCAGCGTCAAACATATAAACAAAAAATTTAAATACAAGAAAGTAGACAATACATACAATAATTTCAAGTGTGATAAAATGCTGTGAAAGAAACAAATGATGTGCTGACACCAAGAATAAATGGGAGGATTCATTAGGTAAGATGGTTGAGAAAAACAGTATCAGGTGAGTCATTTTAAGCACAACCAGAACTCTTCCAGAGAAGCTGATGAGTGGACAAGCTGCATACAACAGTTTAGTATTTTCAAGTGTTAAGGCATTGCTATAGTGTGAATGTTTGTGTCCTGCCCCACCCCCACCATTCATTAATTAGTTGATACCTAATCCCCAGTGAAAAAGTATTGAGGTGGGCCTTTGGGAAGTGCTTAGGCCATTAATGACAGAACCCTCATGAATAGAATTATGCCCTTATGAAAGAGGCCTGAGAGAGTTTGTTTGCCCTTTCTGTCAGGAGAGGACATAGAGAAGGCACCATCTATGAGGAACAGGCTCTCACCAGACTCCAAATCTTCTAATTTCTTGCTCTTGGACTTTCAAACCTCTAGATTTTTGAGCAACAAAATTATGTTATTTATAAAATACCAAGTTTAAGGTATTCTGTTGTAGTGGCTAGGATTAAGATATCTACCAAGAACATTATCCATCGTGGAAAGCAGAACACTGAACAGGATACATGGGTTTACTTTATTTTAAGAGAAACTTTTACTTTTTATTGTTTTTTTTTTCTTACCTACATTGGAAAGAGTCATTGTTTGCAATGTATACTGAAGGTCCTTATCCTCCAGAAGAAAAGTCTCTAGGGAAGACCAAACAATGAATTATTTTTCTGCAGAAGAGTGTTCCTTGTCCTTGGGTAAGGATGATCTAGTTTCCATCAACAAAAATTGAGAATCTGCTTATAGTATATGCATGAGGCCCTGGGTTCGATCCCCAGCACTGCAAAAAAAGTCTCCATATTTATTGGGCAATTAAAACTCCTCTCAATAGCTGCCAAGGGAAACTGTGATGTAAAGAAGGGAGTATGGAATAATGGGAGGGACAAATGGGGCAAGAGTGGGAAGTAAGAAAGTCTGGGAGAAGAATGAGAAGGAGTTTCTGACCTGGGAGAGAGGATAGAAAGTGGTACCACTGACTGAGAGGTGCACAGGGAGCAAATTGAAAGGATGATGTCCCTGGGCCCAATTTGGAGCTAATGTCTGTGATCTAACTGCCTCAGCTTTGCACAGTGAAAATATTGTACAGACAATTCCCTAAGCTTCCCAGATTCATAGCTGAAACTACAGTACTATCTAAATACTATCTAAATACTATCTAAATAGTATGCCTGGCACAGGTTAGACAAGGAAATCCCAAATTCAAATTTATCTACTAGTTGGTAAACATTCTTTGGAAATTTAAATCAATTGCCTCTATCTTGTCAATTTCTTGATTCATTCTCTGCTATATGTCAAGCAACAGAGCACTTTCCATAGAAATCACATATGGGGATTTTGTTGTCTGCCTCCCAAGGCTCTAAGATTTTTAAAAATTCACTTCATTTGCATAATCTCATTGAGCATTCATTTCCTCATCTTTAAAGTGAACGGGGCAGGGGCAGTATGTGTGGAGGGTTGCGGTTTCCATGCCCTGAGGGGTGGTGGACAGAATGAATATTATACCTAATGTTCTGTATTCCAGCAAGCTTACTCCAGATCAAATGGAAGCAAGTTGTGTAACTGAGTTGTGTAGCTTCTACTGCCATCAGGATTAAAGTGGATTAAAGTAGACATTTTTTTTTTGGTACTAGGGATTGAACTCAGGGGTACTCGACCACTGAGCCACATCCCCAGCCCTATTCTGTGTTTTATGTAGAGACAGGGTCTCACTGAGTTGCTCAGTGCCTCGCTGTTGCTGGTCCTGGCTTTGAACTTGCAATTCTCTTGTCTCAGCCTCCCTAAGTGCTGGGATTATAAGTGTGTGCCACTGCGCCCGGTTTAAAGTAGATATTTTTATGAAGGATATTATTGTGCTTTCCTCACCTTTAAGGACAAGGCATTTTTTTTTTTAAACTCCAAGTAAATGGAAGAGTCTTCTTTGGTCTCTCGCTATCTATGCCCAGCTCCCTTAGTCCAGGCTACCCCAATCTTCCAGCTCAGCTGAATGGTTACCTGTTATTTTCTGTGCTCCATCCCCTTTGTCTGTGATCAAAGTTGGGATACTTCCATTCTCTAGCCTAATTCTTGCTGCTGTTCTTCATCTTACATGCTCATTATTTCAGCTGTATTTTCAATGTTCTCTCATTTTCCCTCCTATGTGTCCACCCACATCTCCACCTACAATGTCTATAGTGTGCTTTCCATCTACTGTAGCTTAATAAAAGGGAAATTATGCTAATTTTATTCAAACTTTAAAAAGTAGAACCTGTACCATTATTATTCTGCCCCTCTCTCCCTTTTATTTATTCATTTCAAAAGAAAAAGTGTCTAATCATCTGAGAAAATTGTACTTGCACAATGTTAACCACTCTCCTATTTTTCCTTCTAATTAAGTAGATTTTTCCAATCAAGTTTGGATAAAGTAAGAAAGTCAGCTTTATGAGTAGATCATTTTCTGATGGAATCAGAGGCCTGGGTCCGGCACAACTTCAGTCTCAGTTAACAAATCTTGGAGCCTGGAAGGTAGGCTGGAAGGTCTGCTGCCCATGCTGCATCGGGGATAAAGGCACAATTCCAGGAGACAATTATTTGAGGCTTTGTACATAATCAAAAACTTGGAGACTGCTTCCCACATCAAGTACAGCCTTAAATAGGCGAGGGTACTTTGCATTCAAATGCCTAGAGGTGTTAAGATTGACCTTAGTTTCTAGAAAAGAATTTCTTTGTAGGTAGAAACCAGTCTTGTTGAGACAATACTTAGATAAGGATTCACAGAAGGAAGTTTGAGTCTCCAAGGCCCATGATCTTCTTTAAAGGAGGGAACTACTCCATTAAAAAAAAAGAGAGAGAGAGAGAACCAGGGAGGAAAAGCTCACTGAGCATCATTTGGGGATGAATTTGGGGAACAAAATAGAACCAATGGCTGTAAGCTCAAAAAATAGACTTAAAAGAGAGATGGCTCTGACTGCGAGTATTCACATGTTATGCTGTGTTGTCCAACCTCATTCCTCCCTGTGTTCCCACAAAATCCTCCATAAAACTTAAAATGTGTTTGATGTGATAGTGTTTCTTGTAGACATTGGTTAAGAAGTCAAAAGTGCATAGAGTTTAGCTCAGGGGGAAAAAGGTATTCAATGCTCATGGATGAGAGCTGAAGCTGGCATCTAAGTTAATTTATTTTTTCCTAGGAGTTGAATGTCATTTTATCAAGGTCTTTTGAAGGTCTTCCTTTGTTGAGAATGTTATGTTGGTGACTACATGAATGAGTCAAGTTAACACACAGTGTATCTACATTATGCCAGAACAAACAGGTAATTGTGTTCCACTCCAAGAAAAAGTTAATCACACCAGCTACCTAACTTATCACAGAATTTGAAAAGACATATTTAACTGAAATTTTTACATTTTCATGAATTATGTAAATTTTTATGTCCTCCCTTAATCACCTTTGTTTCTGTAGACATTTAGATCTAAGACTATATAATCTAAATCTTTTATTTGCTATGTGAAAGGGAAAAAAAGGAGAAAGATTTGCTCAAACACAAACAGCTATTGCTGAAGTAGGGTTAGACTTTGAGGTCCTTTGACTCACAGATTTCCTCTTTGTGTAAACATTTTCAGTTAGTACTAAGTGGAAAACAATTTCAAGATTGGGATTGAAATGCACTGAACTGCATTAAGAGGAAGAAAATTAAAGTACAATAGCAGCATGGGAGGGAGGAGGAAAAAAATTATTTGAAAGATTTGCACATTTCTAACTCTGTTCCATCCAAAAACAATAGGCCATGGAGTAAGTCTGAAAAGCAGCATTGAACTTCCTCTTTCTCTCACGTGTCTTGCATTCTGCTTGCCTCTCATCACAGAAGCATCCTAGTCCACTGAGTGTGACCATACTTTTAAAGACACATGTTTTTGTGAATAACAGGACCACTAAAAGCAAACCAATTACTTCACTTCACATAAAAAAGTGATGATATGTTCTACTTGTTGAAGGAAAAACTGTCTGTGTTGTTGGACATAGTTCCATTGTAGCTTCTTCAATGGACAGTTCAGAAAACAATATGACATAGGCCTATATACCTGATCCACAGGTTTAAGTTACTTTGTCATATTTATTGCAGATTTTAAAAATAAGATTAAGGATACTGTTAGAGTTCCATTACTCAACCTTTCCTCCTAGCTCCCTCACTCTTTAGAGGTAGTTACTATCCTGGATTGGTGTATAACATTTCCGTGACATTTCAGACTTTCACTACCTACTTACATATGCAGAAACTATGCTTTTTGTGTATATTTGAAACATATGGTTATGGATTGAATTGGTCTCCCCCCCTACCAATTCGTATGTTGAAGCCATAACCCTCAGTATCTCAGAAAGTGAACTTATTTGGAAATAGGATTGTTACAGATGTAATTAGTTAAGATGAGGGCATACCAGAGTAGGGTGGGTTCCTAATCCAATATGACTGGCAAGCTTATGAAAAGAGTAAATTTGGACACAGACATGCACACAGAGGGAATGCCATGTGAAGATGAAGGAATAGGTTTATAAGCCAAGAAATGTCAAAGTTTGATAGCAAACCACCAGAAGCTAGGAGACAGGCATGCAACAAATTTTTCCCTCTCAGACCTCAGAAAGCATCAGCCCTACTAACATCTTGAGCTCAGCTTTCTAGCTTCTAAAACAGTGGGATAAATTTCTTGTTTAAGCTGTTTGTTGTACCTTGTTACAGCAGTGCTAGCAAACTAATACACACAAATATATAGCAGGGTTCGGCAAACATTTTTTTTTGTACCAGGGATTGAACCCAGGGGCACTTTACCACTGAACCACATCCCCAGCACCTTTTAATTTTTTATTTAGAGACAGGATCTTTCTAAATTGCTCAGGGCCTCGCCAAAGTGCTGAAACTGACTTTGAACCTGCAATCTTCCTGCCTCAACCTTTCAAATCACTGGGATTATAGGCATATGCCTCTGTGCCCAACTGGCAAACATTTTTGTAAAGAGTTAAATAAGAAATATTTCAGGTTTTAGCCGGGCGCGGTGGCTCAAGCCTGTAATCCCAGCACTTAGGGAGGCTGAGACAGGAGAATCGCCAAGTTCAAAGCCAGCCTCAGCAATGGCTTAGGCGCTAAGCAACTCAGTGACACCCTGTCTCTACACAAAACACAAAATAGGGCTGGGGATGTGGCTCCGTGGTCAAGTGCCCCTGGGTTCAATCTCCAGTACCAAAAAAAAAAAAAAAAAGAAATATTTCAGGTTTTGTAGTTCACAGCCTCTGTGTCATATATTTTTCCTCCTCCTCCTCCTCTCTCTGCCCATTAAAAATATAAACAACATTCTTAGTTTGTAAGCCATACAAAAACATGTTGTGAGCCAGATCTGGCCCAAGATTGTGGACTCTTATATATAATATTATACTGAGTATATATTTTTTTAAATTGAAACATTTCTTTTTTTAAATTGTTGATGGAGCTTTATTTTATTCATTTTTTTTAAAATGTGGTGCTGAGAGTTGAACCCAGTGCTTCACACATGCTAGGCAAGTGCTTTATCACTGAGCTACAACCCCAGCCCCTGAGCATATCTTTTTGCAAATTGATTATTTTACTCCATTTTTGTTACTGAATCCTTTCCCCTAGGGAGCTATAATGCTTCTACTTTATTTAACTACTCAGTAGCATTTTTATTGTAGAAAGAAAACAAGATGTACTTATTCATCATTTTACTAATGGAAAATTATTTTTCAGTATTCCCCTAACAAATAATCCCTCCCATATTCCTCAGAAGTTTTTTTAAATATTTTTTTAGTTGTAGATGGACACAATATCTTTATTTATTTATTTTTATGTGGTGCTGAGGATTGAACCCAGTGCCTCACACATGCGAGGCAAGCGCTTTACCATTGAGCCACAACCTCAGCCCTCCTCATAAGTTTTTATGCAGCATTCCCAAGCATAGTATGAAACTAAATATGTTTTAACTACAAGCAATGTATACTATTGTTTTTATATTTTAAATATTAAATGTATTACCACTGTGCTCATGTTCTTTTTAATAATATATTTTCTGTATTGATATATGTAAATATAGTTCTTTGAATTTTGTCTGCTGTATTGTAGTTCAATTGTACACATAAATGACAATTCATCTATCAATTACCCTAATGAGATGGGAAACTTCATTCATCAGTCTTTTAATAAACAATGAAATAGCACCTACCACACACCAGGCACTGGTCTAAGTGCTGGGCTAGCAGAGGAAAACACTTTCTGTCCTCAAGGATCTTACATTCTGATGGGGAGACAGACAATAAGCAAACAAATATATATTATATCAGGCAGTGATAAAGGCTGTGGAAAAAATAATAAAGGAAAATTTATTTTTGAAAGAGCAAGTTATTTTACATAGATTGGTAGGGGATGTTTTCTCAGATATGGTGAATTTTATTCAGAGATTTAGTGAAATGAACAAAGGAACTGAGTAAAGCTGTTGGAAAATCATTCCACCCAAAAGGGAAAGTATGTGCAGAGGTGACCCTTCCATACAGTCTTTATCCAGTTTTGGTGTTGAGATTCCATCGGTATCACAAATTATTTTAAAGCTTTTCCTTGTTTATTTCTTTGGAAATTTGACATAGTTTTATAAAGGAATTCTCTGTTCTGAAATATTTACTGGAATTATATATACTATATATATAATTATGTATACTATAGACAGAGAGAGAAAGAGAGAGAGAGAGAAAGAGAGAAAGGGGGAAAGAAGGGGAGAGAGAGAGAAGACTTAAGGATTATGGAGGCTTGGTAAATACAGAATCTGCAAGGTAGTCTGGCAGGCTGGAGACTCAGTGAAGATCTGCTGTTTTGAGTCCAAAGGTGCTCTGTTGGCAGAATTCATTCTTGCCCTGGAGATGCCAGTTTTGGTTCTATTCATGCTTTCAAATGATTGGATGCAGCCCATTTACATCATAGAAATTATCTGCTTTTACTAAAAGTTGACTGATTTAAATATTAATATCATACAACAAAGAAGGCTCAAAAACATTGAGAATGATATTTGAGCAAATATCTGAGCACCATGGCCCAGCTAAGTTGACATGTAAAATTAACCATTGCATTGGTCTATTCAGTTTTCAATAGACTTCAGTTAGTTTGGGCAAGTTATTGTTTTCCAGCACATTATTTATTCAAAGTTTATAGATGTATTGGTGCAATGTTATCCATACAAATTTTTTAAAAATATTTTTTAGTTATAGATGGACACAATATCTTCATTTTATTGCTTTGTATGTGGTGCCGAGGATCGAACCCAGGGCCTCATGCATGCGAGGCAAGCGCTCTACCGCTGAGCTACAATCCCAGCCCCACAAATTATTTTTATGACATTCTGACTAATTTACTCTGTAAATTAAGTCTTCTTTTTCAGTCCCAATGTTTATTTGTGCCTCTGTACTTTTTTTGCCCTAGAAAAATTTGCCATAAATTAGTCTTTTCAAGAATTCTTTTCTGAAAAACAAAAAAGAATCCATTTTTGGATTGAGGTTGTAGCTCAGGGATACAGTGCTTGCCTAGCATGTGTGAGGCATCTGGGATAAATCCACAGCTCCACACATAAATAAATAAAATAAAGGTTCATTGACAACTAAAACAATACATTGAAAAAATAATCTGTTTCTGTTTCTGTTTCTCTATTTTTATGCATATTTAGTTTTTTTGCTTTAATATATACTATTCTTCTTTCTGCTTTGTGTTACTCTGATACTTTCTCAAGTTCTTGATTTGGTTGTAGTGTTTTCTTTTTAAAATATATCTTGCTATTTCTATAAGGAATGACGTTGGAATTTTAATTGGGAATGCATTGAATCTATATAGCTCTTTGGGAAGTATGGCCATTTTGACAATATTGATTCTGCCTATCCAGGAGCATGGGAGATTATTCCATCTTCTAAGGTCTTCCTCAATTTCTTTCTTCAGTGTCTTGTAGTTTGCATTGTAGAAGTCTTTCACCTCTTTTGTTAAATTGATTCCCAAGTATTTTATTATTTTTGAGGCTATTGTGAATGGGATAGTTTTCCTAATTTCTCTTTCAGAGGGTTTATCACTGATGTATAGAAATGCAATTGATTTGTAGGTGTTGATTTTATATCTTGCTAATTGCTGAAATCATTTATTAATTCTAAAAGTTTTCTGGTAGAATTTTTTGGATCCTCTAAGTATAGAATCATGTCGTCCACAAATAATGATAGTTTGA
>PVHX01018447.1:0-36939 GCA_004024805.1 Geosciurus inauris | reverse complement strand
TCCCTTTGACATGTTGAGAAAACATTCTTGTTTTGTGCTAGTAGGGCAAAAACCTCCATTTCACAGCATTACCCTGACAATGTTTGTTTTTTACCTATGCTGCATTCTGATAGCTATTCCTCTTGTTTCCTTCTCCAGAAGACATGGGAAGCTAAATTGTACTTCTAAATTCTGAGTAGTGTATCACAGCTAAAATATCAAAACAAGTGTGTGGAGAGGATTTGGATTTAGATGAAAGAGTTCAATGAAATAATTTCTATATGATCTGTAAATCCTTTATTAATGTATTTAATTCATTAGTTAGTGAAGGGGCACAGTAGGAACTAATGAATAAGGCTTAGGCTGGCTGATACCAGAGTGACAGGGGGATATGGAAAACAGACCAGTGTCTCTTTTCTGGTTAATGGAGAGAAGAGAAACTTGGAGAAGGAAGAACACTTTTTCCTACTTTTATTTTCACATGCTTCTATAGTAAATAGAAGATCCCAGTGTGTGAATCAAAGAAAAGCATAAATTCAAGTCAGTTTTCTATTTAACAGGTTAAATGTCAACAGATGCTTTCAGATAAAGCATATAAGTGGCTCTATGTTTAAATATTTTAACCACAATATTTTTTAAATGAGCCTCAATCATTTTTCTCCTTGGTAGTCTGTTAAAATTCAACTTCTTGAAGTGTGTCCACATGTCCTTGAGCAACAACATTTAATTATATATATTACATATACCTATGTATGCATTTATATATACATATATAATTCCAACTTTTATAGAAATTTTTCTGTTACCAGTATCTTGATTATTTTTTCATTACATATATAATATTGAATATAGTATATGAGATAGGGTAAATGACTTTGTAATATTGATTCTATTGGAAAACTTTTCTGAGTTCAAAGTACTATCAGGTAAATTTACTGGGTACAATTCCTTTTATAAATTTGTAATTCCCAATGGGCTATAAAATCAGTCAATATATTTCAAGCACACATTTTATATCATTAAAAAGCCATTTTCACAGGACTTGGATCTGAGAGGAGAATAAGAATTTTTATAAATTATTGTCTCCTACTGGCATAAGCCTCCAAAAGTGCCTAATATAAACTTACACTAAATTTATAAAATCTTAGATTAACCCAACTGCAGTCTTGAAAGTTGAAAGATTTAAATTGTTTAGAATTTTTACCCATTTATTAAATATTTGGGGTTATAAACAAGGAATTATTTCTAAAATTTAGGTTGCGCTGAAATAGCAGATGAAGTTTACATGGAAGTCATTGTAGGGGAAGAGGAAGGAACTTCTCTCCCTGAGATTCAGCTTGAGGACTCTGATGTTAATAAAACAATTGTCCCTGTTGTCTGGGCTGCGGCATATGGTAGGAAACTGGCATTTTTTGACCTGATAAGTACATAACATATGTATTTAATCAGAATTTAGGCCATTAAATATGCTGTGCTAATGCCACCGTGAGTTGGCAAATAAAATGTTTTGTGTGGACTGATTCATCTCTAGTTACTTTATATGTTTTTTTCTATCACATATTTTATACTATTTGAAGTGAACTTTGCTTAATACATCTTCAGTAGGATCTATTTTAAATCCTACTCTGCATAGTAGAGTGACATAAAACATTTTATTTTCCTAAAATAGGAGTATCCTATGAAAAACCAATCCTTCCCCTTTTGGAAAGAATCATTTTGATTATTAACACCACCAATAAGTTTTTGGGGTTCTGAAAAGCAACAAATTCAGGTGTGCTCTTTTAGAAAGTATGTCATGGAAGGTAAATTTCTCTAGTTATTTTCTTCCCCTTCTGTCTGTTTTATCTCATTCCTGTGTAATGTACAAGATAGTCCAGGTATACTGTTTACTTTGAAAAATGTTGGTGTTCAAATACATTAATTTACCTAAACTTGGTTCTCCCAAAGGTATATGCATTCATTCAAGAGTCATTTATTGAGTATCTCCAGGGCTAGAAGTACTTTGAAGAAATAGTTATAGAGTTTACATTCAAAAAGTAAAACGGCCCTAAGTGTAAACAATTCCAAGAATGCTGACAGCAGCCCTTATTTTCAGTGTGTGAAATTACCTAATCCAAGGGAGTGGAAGAACTCAGCAAAACATTTTTTAATCCAAGGAATGGTAGGCAAAGTACGATTTTAATAGATTAAAATGTGATCTCTAGTAATCACTATAATCAGCATATCAGAAATCAATTTTCTTTTTTTTAGGAGATGAAAGAAGAGTTTCCCGAAGGTATGAAGATTGTCAAGCATCAGGTGAGAGAGCATTTTATATAAGATATAAGTTAAATATCTCGCTTTATGTATTGCTTGGTAAGTAAAGAATAGTTTGAATCTGCAGAAACATTTGTTGGATTGTTACTTGCCTGGTCATACCTAATATAGTTAGGTAGGAATTTGCCTCTTTGGGAAATTAATTTATATATAGATATAATGGGTGTCGTTGATCAGTGAATACAGTTTATTCCCTCAAGATACAAAGTTTACCACATGGGCTGTAAAAGGCTGCTGTAGAAAAATTATAAAATATAAATTATTTGGACAGAGAAGTAAGGGTGTTTTCATATCAGTCATTTTTTAATGTCTTTCTTGAGTGGAACTATTTTCTTAATTTATATGGCAAACAGATATAGATCAATTTATAACATTTATATAAAATCCATGTGTCAGCACAATTTTTTCTTAGTTTTAGCTCATTCTGAGTAGTATTTTCTGGTTGATTTTTTTTTTCTTAAGCAAGGAGGCTTTTTCTCATGACAAAGTGTTTGATTGTTCTGTTTCTACCTTTGGGAAGAATTTGACTATCTAAACTTAAACATAGATTTCACAGACATTAGTTAGAGGCATATATTGCAGTATATTAGCTAACCTGACAGTTTTATAGATCTACAATTTTAAATTAAATTGTATAGCACCACAATAAATGTGTGAGAACTAGAGTTGTATTAAGGATTTTATTCCCTATGTGCTGATCCCACTGAAATTGTGGCAAATTGCCTGCCACAGTTATTTAAATCCCCGAAACCAATCTTAATACCATTCACATCAAGTATACTATTCTAAAGCACATATATAAGAAATTTGGTTTTTCATGCATTACATATAATTATCATGATTATATTGCTCCACTGATATACGTATATTTCTTGCTAAATCACTATGATTTTACCAGACTTCTTTGGTGAGCAATTGGTCTGCTGACAATATTTTTAATAGGGTCCTAAAACCAAGTTTCCTATGTTACATTTATCTCATCAGTTTATTCTTTTAGGATGATCAAAATGATATGTTTTAACGTTAATTTCATGTGATATCCTATTCAAAGTGTTTTTATGTACATAACTGGCAGCAAAAAAATAAGAACAAGAAAGTGAAATTCACTACTGCAAAGGCAACTTAGTACCATGTCATCTGTAGTAATTAGTCTAATGAAACAAAAAAAGCATAATTATATGGTTTAACAGTGTATTGATTTTTTTTCCAGGAAATACTTTGGACTCAACATTAGAAAACAGAAGTAGTACAGCAGCACAGTACCTTCAAATTTGTGATAGCATTAATACAAACAAAGTACTTAAGCAGAAATCCAAGAAGAGGAGAAAGGGAGAAACAAGGCAGTGGCAAACAGGTAAAATACTCTGCTTTATGAATATTATAATAATTGGAGATGTTCAATTATTTTTTGTAGCCAAAGAAAGAATCTGTTACTTACAGGTAGTCATTCTCTCCATGTACCTGTTTGTATATTATGTAGATAATTGTTTTTTACACTGTGTGACCGGAACTTAATGAAACTATGCTTGTCTGCTCCTTTTAAAGAGAATTGTCAGATTTTCAGAATTTTCAAACAATAAAGTTTCTAAAATTCTGGTTTTCAAAGTATATATGATTATAGCATTTTGGCAGGTGAATGGTGTATAGTAGAGTGCCACTCATTTCTTTTTGTTGAGCTATTTTACCATAAATTTCATTTGCTTTTTTATCTTGTAGGATTTTGTTCAACTAATATAGTTTTCACATAGTAAATGTCAGCTAGTTTTGTCACCTTTGTTGTAAAATCCTTTAAAACAGTCTGACCAAATGTCAAATTTCCTTTATTTTTTTTTATCTAGCTGTTATAATAGGTCCTGATGGACAGCCCCTGACAGTGTACCCTTGCCATATTTGCACAAAAAAGTTTAAATCCAGGGGATTCTTAAAAAGACACATGAAGAATCATCCTGATCATTTGATGAGAAAAAAATATCAGTGTACAGATTGTGACTTTACAACTAACAAGAAAGTAAGTTTCCATAACCACTTAGAAAGCCATAAGCTTATAAACAAAGTTGACAAAACACATGAATTTACAGAATACACACGAAGATACAGAGAGGCTAGTCCACTGAGTTCAAATAAACTTATTTTAAGAGACAAGGAGCCGAAGATGCACAAGTGCAAATATTGTGACTATGAAACTGCAGAACAAGGACTGTTGAACAGACATTTGCTGGCTGTTCACAGTAAGAATTTTCCTCATGTTTGTGTTGAATGCGGGAAGGGTTTTCGCCATCCTTCTGAACTCAAGAAACATATGAGAACCCATACTGGTGAGAAGCCATATCAGTGTCAGTATTGTGTCTTCAGGTGTGCAGATCAATCAAATCTGAAAACTCACATTAAGTCTAAACATGGTAACAATTTGCCATATAAGTGTGAGCATTGTCCTCAAGCATTTGGTGATGAAAGGGAGCTTCAACGCCATCTGGATTTGTTTCAAGGACATAAGACACACCAGTGTCCTCATTGTGATCATAAGAGCACCAACTCAAGTGACCTTAAGCGGCACATCATATCTGTCCATACCAAGGATTTTCCTCACAAATGTGAGGTCTGTGATAAAGGTTTCCATCGTCCTTCTGAGCTCAAAAAGCATAGTGATATTCATAAGGGTAGGAAGATTCATCAGTGTAGGCACTGTGACTTTAAGACATCAGATCCATTCATTCTCAGTGGTCATATCCTTTCAGTTCATACTAAGGATCAGTCATTAAAATGTAAAAGGTGCAAGAGAGGGTTCAGACAGCAAAATGAGCTCAAAAAGCATATGAAGACCCATACTGGAAGGAAGATTTACCAATGTGAGTATTGTGAATACAGCACTACAGATGCATCTGGCTTTAAACGACATGTGATCTCAATTCATACAAAAGACTATCCACACAGATGTGAATTCTGCAAGAAAGGATTTCGAAGACCATCAGAAAAAAATCAGCATATTATGAGGCACCACAAGGAGGCTCTTATATAATTACATCAATATAAAGAAAGAAGCTATTTAGAAAATAAGATATGCCACTTTGGAGGAAAATCTCACTGTTTCATCTGGTTTCAAAGCTTGATATTTAACCATAACTTTACATTCTTTGTATTAAAGATCTTAAAATATTTGAATTGACAGAGGAATCTCATAACCCTTTGAAAATTACGTAAAGAATTTAAGAAGCACCATAGAATGGTTTCAGGAAAACTTAAATGTCTATTTAACAGTATTATATGCATAATTAAATTACAAAGGGGAAAAGTAAAGACATACTTTATTTGGTTGATCATACTAGAGACAAATGTTTCTGAAAAGGGAATACATAATTGAGGAGTTTTAGCAATGCTTTGCTTTAGCAAGCAAGCCTCACTTTTACGCAATTTTAGAAATGGGATGGGAAAATAAAATGCAGTCATCCATCAGTCACTTAGTCATTGAGCCTTTTATATTGTACCTGGAATTTTAATTCCAGAACAAGAAAAAGTTTTGTGTATTCATTCAAATAAATTTCACTGGAAAACAGGTTAGATTGATTCAGTACTATTAAAAAAGAATTTCAGAGCAGCTAATATTTTATCACAGGATAGGATGTTTAAAATACAGCATTCTGTGCTGAAATCTAGGGTAAAGTCTAAGGATTAAACTTCCCTTTTTTCTGATGTTCAAGTTTATTGTTATTCTGTATGGCATATATGACAAAAGTTTATTTGAGTCAGATGTGGCTTTCTAAATGGATGCAACTGTAGTGTTGCAAACAAAATCAGCACTATATTTCTTAGTTATCTAAAGATTAAACCGAGAGAACACTTTTCTTAAATATAATGTTTAGAGGTTTTTAGGGCGTCTTAGCAAGTATGATAATTCTAGTCTTACTTGCTCTAATGTTTAAAGGTGCAATTTTATGCCATTATTGAAATTTTTGATTTAAAAAAATCTATATACCATATTATTAACATGAATTTTCAATATGAGGCAGTATCTGTATGGTATTTAACAGAACAATATGCTGCCAATAGAGTTTGGAGGTGGATATTCAGTTTACAGTGTATAAATTTAAAATATGCATCCCTTTAACAACGCTTTGTGTTAGCATGCTGCAAATCAAAATGGCGCTTATATTAAAAGCTGGTTTAGGGAAATTTAATGAAAACCCTGTTCATAAATGTAATGCATAAGATGTGTACTTTTAAGTTTTAGTTGCTTCATGTTTACATTCAGCTGTTCAACATAATTAAAATGTAATTTTACTTCATGCTATATTGTGGCTTTGTGTTTCAAATAATGTTCACCTTTCTTTTTTTTGCACCAGATAAGAATCAGTTACTTGAGAATATTTTTTTTAATCTTTCTTAACTTCAGAATATTAAATTTGGGAAATCTAAAATTGTGTGTTATGTGGCTGTAAATGATGTACACGCTGTAAAATAAGATTGTCACTGTTATGTGGGATTATTATTTCTAAATGTTACTCATTGAAATGAGCATACAATAAAAAGCATTTATTGCACTTTTAGGTTTTATGAGCTTATTTAAAGTTGAGTTGTAGTGTTCATTCCTTATTAAAAGCCTTTTAACATTTCTCTTAGGCAATTTGGCCCTTTTAATCATTTTGTTGAATTTTGTGAATTAACAATAGTATGAGCTGGGAATTTAAACAATTCTGGTGGCAGGTTTATTCCTGTAGAATGTATGTTATTTGCTGAAATGATAATGAAGTGCTAAATAGTTACCCATTTTAGGGCCTAAGATTTAGTATTATAGAAAAACTAAAGATTCTTAAACTATTTACATGATATAGTCCTGACATAAGAATATATCTATTTATATTCCTAATATACATGGAAAAGGAAAGTATTGATTCAAGTAGTTGAGATTAATTTCTGAAAATGGGTACAAAAATTACTTGCTCTGTTCTAACTAGTCCAAACTTAACAGAATTCTAATACCTAGATATATCACTCTTAGTCATAACTGTCAATTAAATTATTATTCTTTAGTAACCGTTAACTGAAAAAAAATAAATCAATTACATTTTAAAATGTTAGACCAGTATTCTCAATTTTTATGTCTATTGATTCACCTAGAGGGCTTGTTAAAATTCATATTGTAGTTTAATTGTGGGACCTACAATTGTGAATTTCTAGGAAGCTCCTGTATGTTGCCACCAAATGAAAAATAAGATATTAGAAAAGTGCCCAAGGTAATTGATTATTATGAGTGAGTGGACAGAGGCATTCCTTAAATAGTATGTGCCATTTGAGTGGCAAGAGGGTAGCTATCACATGAAGATCTTGTTGAAGAGCAAGGCATAGATACTAAAAATGCAAATTATGTGAGAGAGCCAATTTGGTTGAATAATGATGAGAAAGGGGAAATGATAGGAGAAGGGGACCTGTGAGAAATTTGAAGTAGGAATTTTTTGGGGGGTTTCAAGGAAGGGTGAAATAGGTTTGATTTACATTTTGAAGAATCACTCTGTAGGCTGTGTGAAAATGTAGAGTTGCTGAAGGGAGCAGAGAGCCATGTTCATTTATTCCCATAGTTCATGGTTACAGTAGAGCTGGATAAAAGTTGGACTGGATTTACTTTTACTTATTAAAAGTGTTAGTCCAAGAAAAATAAAACACAAATTGAGTCAGTGTCACAAATGAAAGATTATCTTAAAAGTATAGATTTTTGTGGGCATAAGATTTTCCTATATACCATGCAGATTCCATCTAAAAATGTAGATCTGCAAATTGAAGCACCTTCACAAGAAAAAAAATGAGAAGTACTGAAAAAATAATTTTTGTAGAAGAGTTTATGGCATAATATATAGATGGATTTATCCAATTGTCACATCTAAAAGGCCCATGGCATGCAGAGAGGAAAGTATTTTGCAATTGTTACTTACGTAGGGCCTTTATATACAATTTCTTCTGTCTTATATAAGACAATCACCAGTTTGAACCTTGAACTGCCCTTAAAGACACAAACATGCATACACGTAGAAGAATATAATTAACCTCCATGTAACCCTCACCCAGTTCAACAATTATATCATTTCATGACAAATCATTTTTGATTTTTATATCATTTTTCCTCCTTTCTTCTTTCACTTACCAATTGGTTTATTTGATGCCTTCTTCACTTTGGCTTAATTTGGAGCAAATTTTAAATATCTTTGAAATGATATGTTGATAGAAGATACAGCAAATGACTCATTATATGCAGGCAGCGTAACAAAAGGTCTTGTTAAGATCGAGAACCTCTTGTTAAGAACCAAAAAAAAAAAAAAACAAAAAACAAAAAACTAGCTAGACTTAGAAGTCTGTCAAGTCTTTTAAAATTAGTAAGGTTTCATTTACAGAAAATGCAGGACTAGATTGAAACCATAGAATATCATGAGAATTTCCCCACTTTTCCCAGTTTGGTATAGCTCCACTTTACCATTCAAAAAGCAGCAGCAGGTAGATTTGGAATTCATGGAGAAAGGTATCTTAGAACCTTGGATCCTAGATAATAGTCAGATGTTGTTATGAGTAGTAGGCTAAAGACTAGATAGTACAGTATCCCTACAAAAAGTGTTTCACCTGCCTATTCCAATTATTATGCCTTTCTCTTTGAATATTACCCAAATAACTATTGCAAAGAGAAATATCCATTTTTAAATCTGAACCAATTGACAATATGGACAGTACCCCATTTAACCCCTAATGTAAGTCTTAATCACTTCCCATCTAATTCAAAAACCCTGTCATCCTAGACTAAAACCTCCCACCCTTCATGACTAGCTCAACAGAACCTTTTAGAAAACTACATTAAAAGCCTATGTAGTGGGCTGGGGTTGTGTCTCAGTGTTACAGGTCTTGCCTAGCATGTGTGAGGCACCGGGTTCAATTCTCAGCACTGCATATAAATAAAATAAAGATCCATTGACAACTAAAAATATTTTTTAAAAGCCTATGTATTCCCCCATTTTAAGAAATTGGTCTGCTTTGTTGAATCTTGGCACATATAAACTAGGAGCATTCAACAGTGATTGTATTAGCAAACCAGCTAGCTATAGGATCAAAGTAAAGATTTCCCCTTAAAGTATCTCAGGAAGGTACACTTCAATAACACAGTATTATTTTAATGTGGTAGGATGGGAAGCTAACAACATTTCATTGTCTACAAGGGATGGATAAAAGTAGATTAATCTATCATATAATGATATTAGCTATCATAATTATGTCAGTAATTCCAGTTTTTCTTTGTAGACTAAAAGTAGTACATTATTCTGGAGTAAATATTGTTAAAGATTTTATTAAGGAAGATGTGTTTATTACATTATTTAGATGTTCTTGTTTACTCTTTATCTTCAGATGAGCATTAAATACTTTCACATTTTTGATTAGAAAAAATATATAATGGAAATCTACTCAATTTAGTAATTGTATGTGGTGGGAAAGTTGTACCATTTGAGGAAGTATTTTCAGAACAGTTTACTTTCAAAAGAAACATTTATCTTTGTAGATTGCAATAATGGGAAAGAGGTATAGGGATGGCTTAGTTAAGGATCTAAATTGTGTAGTGAGATAAATTTTTTTAAAAAGATTTATTTTCTTCATTTGGCACTGTCCATATTAAGAAAAAGTAGCTGGGCATGGTGGCACATGCCTGTAATCCCTGCACTTTGGGAGGCTGAGACAGGAGAATCACCAGTTCAAAGCCAGCCTCAGCAAGGGCAAGGTGCTAAGCAACTCATTGAGATCCTGTCTCTTCATAAAACAAAATAAGGCTGGGGATGTGGCTCAGTGGTCGAGTGCCCCTGAGTTCAATCCCCAGTACCAAAGGAAAAGTAATATGATTAAAACCCCATTACAAAGATGGGATGAATGCATTATGGAATCCTGTTTGAAACTCACTAAGTGAGTTACAGTACTTAGAAAACTCAATTGATAAGGAAGAAATTCCAATTGGAAACAAATCTGTATCAGCTGGAGGTCAAACTATGTTAAAGTGCCATATTTAGGTAGCAGTTCACATTAGGAAGTCCTTTTGTTTTTTTTGTGTGTGTTTTTTAATTAGAGCTTATTAGCTCCCACATAAGCATTCACGTGAGAATAACTTCCTGACAAGAATATACAGCTAAGTTAAAAAGCCTTCCTACACATTTCCTACTTGAACTTTCACAAATACTTAACATGCAAACAAATACAAACAATTTTGTAAGCTAGTGTACAGTTTCCATTTAATTTGACAAATCTAAAGTGAAAACACACTGAAATAGATATTAGGCAAACAAGCATTACTCATCTGCCATCTTTGTGATTTTCATAAATAAGCTGCTTAAAACTGGTGAGAGGAAAATATATAACTACTCTTTGTATTGACATTAATCACAAAAGAAAGATACATATTTTAATATACATACATATATTTGTATATTTGAATATACATACATATATTTAAATACATAGAACAGCTCTCCATAGCATTAATTTTGCATTAGAGTTTTACAATTTATTGAGTGTAATAAGGACCTTAATATGACTCATATTCACTATCCATGGATCAAGTGGGCCAAGAAAATGCTGACTTCTTAACTGCTCCCAAATTTTGGATACTATTAGTTATGAGTATTTTAGAAAAATCACACTTGTTTTCATTTTAAAACAGTAATGGTGGCAGTTTTCTATCAGGCTCATAACGTTTCTTCCCCTTCTATCATTTTAGTGGGTAGATAACTATATATTTTTATTATGGTTTCATATATGAATAGTTAGCAGAGGAGAAACTGCTCTGTTGTTTCTACACCAAGCAAAAATTGTAAGACTAACACTATCACAAAATATTGATAAAATAGGAATTGGATAGTTAATGGAGCCTAACATTTTGCCCAAAGCATTAGATAATATAAATGTCTTTTTCCTTGCATAAGATCTATTTATATATTTCTATCAAATAATTCTGAAAACATTTTTCTCATTTATAGTTTACCTTAGTATATAGTGCATCATCTGTACTTATCATAAGTTTCTTAGTCATTATTATAATATAAAGAATGACATAATTTTATAGAGATATTTGCAGATAGCTTAGTGCAAAAGTTAATTTATATATAACCCAAATGTATTTGTTGCCTTAATATAAACGCAACAACTTTTGGTAACTTAACTTTAGCTAAACAAGTTGAAATTAAGACATTTCATTCTTACCTTGTAATGTATTTAAAAATTATTTTGTTCATTTTTTATCAGAGTACAATTAATTAACCAAATTTTAAGTACATTAAATACTCTACTATAAAATTTTTCCCAAGCAGGATACAGCCATAAACTATTTGTTGCTATTTTATTCTATATGCTTTGTATATATGAAATACTTGAAAAACTACACCTTCTTTTTGACCACTACTACAATAGAATATTACTTATTTTAAAGGAAGTGAATGGCTTCATTTGGGGAGGGTATGCTTTGAAAGAACAAATTTGTCAAGGCACAAAAGGATATGTACTAGGAACTGAGTAGCATAATGTACAATTAAAAGGGTTTACTTATTTGAAAAGACATCATCCCACTTCCCTGCTAAATGGAATTAACTATCAGTTTTGATTTAGTTATGTTTCCAAGAGGTGCAAATAGTATGTAGTAAAGCATCTCTTTTAGTCATAGGCTTCATGTGAAAAAACCTAATGTACATTGTATGTATCATGCCCTATAGTCTTTTATTTTAAAAATTCTGTTGTTTTTTGCCTCTTGTTGTTAAAGACAATGTTAATCTTTTAACTAAATTGTATAACAAATATTGGAGAACTTGTAAAATCTCCACCTCTACAAATTAATTAAACATCTAGAATGCACCATATTTTTTAAAAAATAGCTGGTTATGTTCTACAGTGTCTGCAATAGAAGTTTAAACAAACAAGTTCCCTCTTTTAGTTTATATGCTGTTACATTGGAGACACAAATGGAAAGGATTGAGATTTCATAAATGGCTGGAGAAACTCATCTGTAGAATTAAGTCATTCCGTTAGATTCATTCGTTAGCATGGTTCGAAATTTTGATTGGCCTTTAGTGATGAAAAAATAATTAAAATGCTAATTTAGACACATAACACTTCCTTTGAGTTGTAATAGTTTAAAGTTGTTTCCATTCATGGCTAGAAAAGAAAAAAAAAGGTATCTTACAATTGGTCCATAATTAAAACATTGTTATTATTGTATGCTTACAGTTATGGAAATTATTTAAATTGATGTGTATAAAACCACTGGAAACATAATTGTACTTTTGTTGTTCTCTTATATGATATTAATTGAAACAATGATTTGTCTTTCTAACTTTAGAGACGTTATAGTTTTCAATTTATTTTAATCAAGGAGGAGAGAAGATTGAGTTGATTTCTTCCATAGTGTCATATTTATAGTTTATATATATGCGCAGAGTTTTCAGTTGATAAATATGGATCTATCATCTGTGAACTTACTTGAATATATTTTGAACTTCTTACCAGTCTCCAGAACCTTTTCAGATATTAACTTTATTGTTTATTGCTTTATATTTTAACAGAGGGAAGAAATGGCTACTATTCTAAACTCTTTATTTGGCAGGTCCTCACACTGTTGCCACCTATGGAGCACATGTGGTTATTAACAATTGTTTCCACTCTTTAACTTTTAGCATGAAATTATGTGAGTGACAATTTAAAACCCTATGCTGACATTTTTTGCTAATCATATGGTTCTTGGGTCATCAAGTACACTTTATCAGTTGATCTCTCTCTCTCTGTGTATGTGTGTGTGTGTATTTGAGCCTGTTTTACCAAAAGATGTTTGGTAAGGTTATTTATTTGACAGACAATTTTATTAACAATACATGTGAAATATAATTTTAATTACTTCAAAAGGTTCTGCAAAATGTTTATGTTTATCTCTTGCTTGTCACAGTGTATTTACTGACATATAGTAAACATAAAGAAGAAAAGTACACATATTATAATCAATCAACTAAATGAATTTTCTCAAACTGAATACACATATATAATCATATACTCAAGAAACAGAACATTATTAGTAACCAGATGTCCTCTTTAATACTCCCCTGCCTAATTCCCAATAATAATCACTTCTTGACTTTAATAACCATGGTTAGTAGTTCGGCCTGATTTTAGTACCTAAGCAGTTGGATAGGTGGGGAATTTTAACATAAAGAGAATTTTTACATTGTTTTACAATGGATTATGTATAGTTCTAGAGCTGGTATTCTCAACCTTTTTCCTGACCATTGCACCTGAGAGATGTCACACTACTATACTCAGTGGATTATTATTAGAATCTCAAGAAAGAGTGTAGGAGTATGTAATTAGAGAAATAAAAAACCTGACGAGCATTTTGTCATGTTAGCAGGGTTTCTCAACTTCAGCTCTATGAATATTTTGGGCTGGATAATTCTTTGTTGTGAGGGATAGCCCTGCACATTGTAGGATGTTTAGAAGTACCTTTGGCCTTTGCACACTTGATGCCAAGATAGCCCTGCTTTAGTCATGAGAACTGAAAATGTCTATAAACATTAGTTAATGTGCCCTAGAGGACAAAATTACCCTTAAATAGAACTACTGTGCTGGGAATATATATTTCCTCTTTTAATTTTTTTTTTAAACTGGGGAGTGAATTCAGAGGCGTTAACCACTGAGCCCCATCCTGAGCCCTTTTTATATTTTATTTAGAGACAGGGTCTAGCTGAGTTGCTTAGGGCCTCGCTAAGTTGCTGAGGCTGGCTTTAAACTCATGATCCTCCTTCATCAGCGTCCCAAGCTGCTGGGAGTACAGGCATGCGCCACTACACCCGGCTATATTTCCTCTTCAATGATTACTAATTTAAAAGTTAAGTTCTAGAGAAGTAGCTATCATTTATCATAAGGTTTTAATAATTAGCCCCTTAGCAATGAATTGAACAACTCTGAAAGATGCTGAGGTCTGTGTTACCTAGTGATCTTAGAGGATGTTTTAGAAGGTAGATATTAGACTACATGACATTTAAAGGGCTGTTCAGAAGGCTCCTTCTACACTGTAGTATTTAAAACTGGAAGATGTTACAATCTAGTGAGAAAATAGATATATATCCTCTTGTCTTTAAAAATTCTAACACAATGTAGTGTACAGGAATAAGTGACATTCAAATACATAAAACAGATTCTACTAAAACATGCTTTTACCCCATCCTTCACTCCCCTTCATAATTGTCTAGGATATTTGATACTTTGCCTCAAATTGTAAAAGCTGTTAAGATATAGTCAAATTAGGGATAGAAGTGCTCATGTGAACTTACACAAGTCCATTTGTCTTCTGTTTTCTCAATCACAATAGTCTGTGTGTCACTACCTGGTGGTATGTATTCATAGTCATCATACAGGAGGCCTAGGATTGGATATTGTGTCCTGTACCTATACATATGAAAAAAAGTTTATGGCATATGAGAAAATAACTCATATTTAGTTGCTCCTAGTTTGATTCACTTTAATAAACCAATTGGCTCTGAATGCCTTTTAAATATTTCAAAGAAAGAAAGTAAACCACCTCTCAATAGGCAAAGATTTATTATAATTATTTTCCAAAAAAATACAGGGGAAAAACTCTGGTTGTGATGGATTATTGACAGCATAGGAAAATGATTCAAATACAAGGATACAAATGATGTGTGTTCTATAAATGCCTAGCTCACTGCCTAGAAAGATTTACTTGGTTAAAGGATAAGGAAAATTAAATAAAACAGATTTCAGAAATGTCATTAAGCAGAGATGACAGAGTTTAGAGAACAGGTAGGTTAATGCAGCCAGAGTTTGTGGGCAGATTACCAAAAAAGAGAAAGTTATAAAGATGGAGAGAGGTCAGGAGATATGTAGAGGCTTCTCTGTAACTCATTGGGTGAAGGCTGTTCAGTGTGTATGTATGGGAAGGCATCATCAATGCCAGGGAAAGACCATTGAAAAGGAGCAGGCTGGCAATTCCTTGAACTTGCACAGGGATGGTCATTTTCATGTTCCTCTAGCCTGAGTAGAAAGAAATTCTAATATATGGGGCATCCTATAGACAACATAGAAGACTATTGCCTTGGTAGGTATATGAATTAGCATTAAATACAGGTTGTTCTAACAGAGTTTAAAAGCAAGACTTGAAAGTATTAATCTGTTTACAAGTAAATTTATCTCAGAATAAAGCTTCCAAATATATTAAGTAATACTAAATACTCCAGAGTACAACATAAAAACTTAATATATGGTATTCCATAAAAAATCAGTAGTCAGCCAGGCATGGTGGTGCATGCCCATAATACCAGTGGCTCAGGAGGCTGAGGTAGGAGGATTCCAAGTTCAAAGCCAGCCTCAGCAATAGCGAGGTGCTAAGCAACACAGTGAGACCCTGTCTCTAAATAAAATACAAAACTAGGGCTGGGGATGTGGCTCAGTGTTTAAATGCTCCTGAGTTGAATTCCTGATACCCACCCCCCCAAAATAATCAGTAGTCATGCAATGAAACTGAAGATTGAATAATAATGAAGAGAAAAATAAATTGGTGGAAACAAGACAAGATATAATACTGATTAAAAACAAAGGAAAGGGCTGGGGTTGTGGCTCAATGGCAGAGTGCTCGCCTAGCACATGTGAGGCCCAGGGTTCGATCCTCAGCACCACATAAAATAAATAAAATAAAGGTATTGTGTCCATCTAAAACTAAAAAATATAAAAAACAAAGGAAAGTTATATGTATTAGAAATACACAAAATATATTCAAGGAGTTAGAAGAACGAATGAGCACAATGAGAAAAGTAATGGAGGATATTAAAAAGATCATATTGGACTTGTAAAGATGAAAAATACATTGAATGGGATTAACAGCAGAGTAGGCACTATGGGAGAAAAGACTAGTAAATTTGAAGGCATAAATAAATTGTCTAGAATAATACATCAGGGAAAAAGACTGAAAAAATATATGCAACGTGAGTTAGCTGTGAAAAATATTCATTGCCATTCCATGTGTGTGCGCTCATTAAATTTATTCAATATGGCAGAACATAACAAATAATTGAATAAATCACAACCAAATTATTTTCAAATTTGATAAAAAACAAAATTACACAGATCTAAGAAGTTGGTTAAAGCACAAGAAAAAGAAACATGAAGAAAACGACAGAGAGGCACATTCTTGAATTTCTAAAAGCCAGTGGTAGAGAATCTTAAAACAGCCAGAGAAAAAAGAACACTACCCAGAGAAAAAAATCATAATTTTAACATCAAACCTCTCAACAGTCACAATGAAAGTCAGAATACAAGGGAGTGACATCTTTTATGTACTTCCTTTAAAAATACCTATCAGCTTACTATTTTATACACAGCAAAAACATAGTAGTCTCTACTTATTATAGTTTCAGTTATTCACAGTCCAAATTATTAAATGGAAAATTTCAGAAATACTTTTTATATTTCAAATTCTCACTGTTCTGATTAGCATAACAATATGTTATGCTGTCCTATTCCACTTGGGATGCAAATCATCCATGCTTTTCAGTATATCCACGATGAATATGTTATGTATCTGCTAATGAATTAGTAGCTTTCTCAGTTATCAGATCAATCATCCTAACAACACAGTGCTTGCATTCTTGTAACTATCTTACTTAAATAATGTCCCCCAGGCACAAGAGTAGTGATGGTGCCAATGCATATATATATACACAAGAGAAGATACACTCCCTTCAAGGGAAAAGGTAAAAGCTCTCAATAACAGAAACAAAACATGATGTTGTTGCTAATATTTATGATAAAAACAAACAGAAAAAAACCACAGTATATATAGGGTTCAATACTATATCATGTTTCAGGTAACCACTGACAGTCTTCAAATATATCCCCATCAGATAAGGAATTATTACTGTACTCTGGATAATGAGGGTAAGATAAAGACTATTGCAGATTTAAAAAGCCAAAAGAAGTCTACACCAAAAGAGCAGCATAATAACAGTTTAAGGATTTATTCATTCAGACAGAAGGAAAATCATACCAGATAGAAATCTGGACCTAAGCAAAGGAACTAATAGCTCCAGAAAGATAAATATGTGAGCAAATTTAAAATACTGCTTTTGTTACTCTTGATATGTCTTTAAAAGATAATTGATTAGGGACTTGAGTTGTGGCTCAGTGGTAGAGTACTTGCCTAGCATGTGTGAGGCACTGGATTCGATTCTCAGCACTGCATTTAAATAAATAAAATAAGGTCCATTGACAACTACAAAATATTTTTTTAAGAAAGACAATTGACTGTTAAAACTAAATAAAAATATTTGTGGGGATTTTAATATATGTAAAAGAAAATATATAGGTCCCCAAGTGGGAAATTAACCTAATAATCTAATCACCTAATTAAAATGTAATTATGTAAAAAGTTATTTATCCAAAAGAAGAAAGGAAGAGAGCAAAAGGGGAATAAAGAAAACATGAAATAAAAAACAAATCGTAAGATGGTAAATTTAGGGGCTGGGATTGTAGCTCGGTGGTAGAGCACTTGCCTCACATGCATGAGGCACTGGGTTAGATCCTCAGCACCACATAAAAATAAATAAAATAAAGATACTGTGTCCATCTACAATTAAAATTTTTTTTAAAAAGGTGGTAAATTTAAATCCAACATTATAGATAATCATATTAAGCACAGATGGTTTTAACAGTCTTAAGTTGAATCTCTAACATAAAACTAAAAAAGAGTCCTCACTCATACAGTTGGTCAACCAACCAATTATTTGTTTTTATTTCCATAGTGAATTTCCTTTTTTTAAAAATATTTTTTAGTTGTAGATGGACACAATATCTTTATTTTATTTTTATTTTTATGTGGTGCTGAGGATCGAACCCAGTGCCTCACGCATGCGAGGCAAGCGCTCTACCACTGAGCCACAATCCCAGCCCCTCCATAGTGAATTTTCATGTGAATATTAGAAAGGTGTATTACAGGACTGTCTTGAAGACAGTAACAATGTCTTCTGTGAATATTAATTCTTTGGTAGAATTATTGGCTAGTTAAAAACACCAAACTTTGTCTAGTATTCAATTTTAATAACTTGGAATATATAATAACCAAGACAATAACTTGAAATGTATAATTACCAGTCATATTAAAAATTTATATAAAAATGCATTACTTTTTAGTAGTAATAGTAGTCCTTCCAGCACTGGAGGTTTGGGTATGAGATGAATATATTTCTTGTCTCAACTTTGACAGTTCCTTAAAAGTGAAAAACAACATAATCATTTTTAAAAAATAGAAACATGGGTAGAAACGTGTGCTTGATCATTAAACAAGGTTATTAGGATAATTACCACTCATTTTTTAACCTTGAGGCAAAATGTTCTAATCTCATTTGTTCATTATCATATAGTATTGCTCCATGGTATTCAAGAAGTTATATAGTTCTGTAGGAATCCACTAATGGAGGTAGGAAATCTATATTTGGTGGATAACTTGAAATTAAATGGGCATAGTTCTTAAGATAAGGATGTGAATATTTTTATTGAAAAAAGCCTGAAAAATATAGCCAAAGCATAAAAGTATTGAGACTTTAATATGTAAGCACTTATAGGTTCCTATCAATGAATGTTACTATAAGCACCATTTGTTCAATAACCACAATATGATATTAGCCACCATTTGGTAGTTCCCTTAGTACCTATTGTATGCCAGATCCTGGGCTACGCGTTCTGAAGATACAGGGAGGAATATAACATAGTCACTTGATGAAGCAGCCCAAAATTTAGTAAGAAGCTCACAGTCTTTGAGGGAGTTTCACTGCTAATGAAACATAAAACCAATGTCTTAAAAATATTAAATGTACAGTACCATAGCATTTATTTTTGCTTCAATTCTAACTTTCATTTGAATTATATCTCCTGAAATATAAATCTACTTCTTCACATGCATTTCCACATAATAAAGTATATCTTGGTAATATACCCTTTTCTAATCTCTGGGAAGTTTTCATCCTTTTGGACTGAGTTATGTTCTTCCACTTTCCTATCCCTTCCCTTCTTTACCTCTGACTGGCGTTTTATAAGGGAATCCTTCTCTTCCAGCAAGCTTGTGAGTTCATGAAGCTTGAATTGGAAGTCACTACAACTTCCTTCTCTTCTCGAAACATCTTTTTGGTACTGGTTTAACTGAGACTAAGGATATAAAAAGAAGTAAGTGTTATTATAGCCCTTATTTACAAAGTTTATCACTGAGTTCCAGTGTAGTTTTAGTCACACTGTCACACAGCTTGTCATGAGAAGAAAAGAAAAATACCAATAATTACAAACTTCCATAGAAATTTGTGAATATAAAAAAATGAATTGGAATGACAGGAATTTTTCTTATCTTTTTCTTTTTTCTCTTTTTTTTGTACCAGGGATTGAACCCAGGGACACTTAAACACGGAGCCACATCCTCAGCCCATATCATTATGTTTTTATTTAGAGACAGGGTCTTGCTGAGTTGCTTAGTCCCTCGCTAAGTTGCTACGGTTGGCGTTGAACTTGCGATCCTCCTGTTTCAGCCTCCCAAACTGCTGGGATTACAGGCATGTGCCACTGCTCCTAGCCAAGAATTTTTCATTTTAAAAAGATGTTTTGCTATTTAGCACTTAAGCCTTATCTAAGCAATGGGCTTTGGTCACAAGAATTAAAATAAAACTAAGAAAACAGGTACTTTAGATTCCTTAATATACTAATCAAAGAAATTTTAATACTAATATTATGTTATGAATTTAAGTTCACAAATTGTTATAACTGCATGACTTTTCTCAGGCCTCATAGCATGTCTGTGAGATAAACATTATTATAATCCTAATTGATAAAAAGAAGGAAGTGAATTCCAGAAGTTAAATGACACAGAATCACACAGTAACATAGCTACAAATCAACACAGGTCTGAGTAGAAATCTTGTCCATTTGCCATTTTTTTGGGGGGAGGGTTTACAGGGGATTGAATTCAGGGGCCATATTCCCAGCCCTATTTTGTATTTTATTTAGAGACAGGGTCTCACTGAGTTGCTTAGTCCCTTGCTTTTGCTAAGGCTGGCTTTGAACTCGTGATCCTCCTGCCTCAGCCTCCTGAGCCGCTGGAATTACAGGCATTCACTACTGCCACGGCTCATTTTCCTCTTTATCACATGTGTACATAGATGACTGTTTGGTTAAAGTTAGTATTCTGAGAAGAAAAGGAGAAAATCAGCACAGGAAATCTGGTAATCAGTATGCTTTTTAGAATATATTATGTTCCGTTTCATTTTGATTTTTGGTAAAGATCAGAGGTGATATTTGGAAAGAAATATCTTTCATTTTGTTCATTAAGAAATTTAAGCATATTTGAAAATTATGGGTTATATTATGTAAATTCAACCTAGAATTAAAAGGTAAGTCACTATATACTTATTATTTCAAATACTCTAGTTTTTCATTTTTGTTTTTCTTTTCTGGTACTGGAGATTGAACTCAGGGGTACTCGACCACTGAGCCACATCCCAAGCCCTATTTTGTGTTTTATTTAGAGACATGGTCTCACTGAGTTGCTTATAATCTTGCTGTTGCTGAGGCTAGCTTTGAACTTGCAATTCTCCTGTCTCAGCCTCCCAAAGTACTGGGATTACAGGCATGTGCCACTGTGCCCGGCTGCAAATATTCTAGTTTTACTATCAATTATAGGTACATAAAATTTAATATCATTTTTATCATTGTGCTTGACAAAGTCTTTTATATTTATCATCTCTCAGAATTCAGGGAGGATTGTATAAATTCAGTTATGGATTTGCTAGTTAATATTGAATATTTATCTTGTCAGCATAAGCATACAAGGACATAAAGGGCTCCACCTTTCTCCCCAAGACACATTAACAAATACCCAACACAATGAAATTAATATTCTTTTTTACCATCCTAGAAGAGATGAAGCAGAATTAGAAAACAATTTAACAATGATATTTTATACATGGTGATGTATACTTAAAAGATTCTATGACATATTCATAAAACTTTACCTTCAGTTGATTTTTCCTTGTGAGTTTAAACTTGAAACTATGATTGTGATAGAAAGTATGTACTGACCTGTATTATTATGCAATATAGGATCAACATACCCTTAGCTTGCAGATCTCTCTATCTTTCTCTGCTCTCAAGTTTTTAACCATCTCCATGTAATGGTTGCCAATCTCATCCATTTTAGCCTGCAGCATCGGGCCTGTGCAAGTCTCAGAAACCTACACAAGACAAAATAACTTTTCATAACAGGATTGTTCTGAAGGAAATGCATATTATGTTTCAAGGATTACTATTATATGAAACTATGTGATTAAATATGACATACAAATAATGAGTATTTTTCAAAAATTGTTTTATAAAGATCAAATATCACTTTTATAAGAACTGTGCTTATTAGAAGGCAATTTACTTGCTTTCTCAAGATGAACAGGAAGGAAGGAAGGGAGGGGGAGAGGGAGAGAGGGAGGAAAGGAGGGAGAAATTTTACTATTGCCAATGCTAGCATTACACTGATATAACTAAGGCAATGTTCTATCTTTAAAACAAAAATTTAATACCTGCATTCTAAGGTTTTTATTCTCTTGTTCTAAATTACGTTTACAATATTCCAGTTCTTTTAGTCTGTATTCCATGTCTGATAACGTATGTCGAAGAGAAAGATTATTTTCTTCCAGTGCCTGGCATTTTGAGCTTGAGTCTTGAAGTCCTTGCTGTAAGGAAGACACGAGTACATAGGACAAATGTGTTTGCAGTGAGGTGTTCTTTTAATTGGTTCATTCAATCAAATCAAGCAAATATTTTCCCATGCTCATTTTCTGATATTCTTAAAATCAGCCAGGTAAGATATTGGTTTTGCTCCTATTCTCATTCACCTATCTTTAGTTAGTGAAAATGAGTCAAGGCTATATGAATTTTCGGTGTCTTAAGTTAGTAAGAAAATTATTGCTACTCTTTGATAATATTTTATCTTGCCTTCTAGTAGGCATCAAAATGATGATGTACCTGATTATTTATGTGACAACCACCAACTGAGCAAGAATTTAGAACAGTCATGAAGGTGATTAGAAAGGAGTAAGCCTTAGAGACTCAATATGGTTTCTTAGGAATCATCTTTACTCAGATATCAGGAGAAGTCTTTTACAGTTCATTCATTTACTTATTATTATTGCACAAACACAAGGTAAGATCTATAAAAGCTTTTCTTCCCATTAACACATTAGTAGATTCAATGAGTGAGTGAACCTAGATTTTTAGTATTCATATAATTTTTGTCATTCAAAAATACCGATAATTTTGTACTGTATATATTTTATCCCTAAAATATATAAAGTTGTCTTTTCTAAAACCACTCAATTCTCATATGAAAAAGATTTGTTTCATCATATATTAATTCTGTCTGGATTGTATCTCATAATTCTAATGTACCAGTCATTGTGCATATAAAAAACTGGTTTATCACCAACAAAAGCATCAACTTACTTGCTGCTGGCGATTATTTGCTCTCACTGATGCCAAGAGTTCTTCATACTCTTTTATTTGAGTTTCTTTGAATGCCACATCCTTCTCAAGTCTTATCTTGTCATTTTCCAGTGACTAGAACCATAAATAGCTCAGAATAACAGAAGCTTGTCAACAATCACATAATACAAAGACATGTCTACATTGGAAGATTTAAATAAACACTTCTTTCATTTGTAGTTGCTGAATAAAGCAGAATTATTAAAAATTAGGCAAAGTGTGGTATAAACAAATTGAAACATTCAAAGCCTATATTGAAAAGGATATTTTGATGCGCTAACTCTAAGTGCAATGAATGAAGCAGAAACTTCTGAATTATTCTACTGTTTTTATCCAATATGCAAAGACTCCTTGTTAATCCCAGCAGGTGGTGAATTTTCAAATTAGAGACTAACCACATTCATTAGAATGAAGAAACAAAAGAAAAACCACTTCAAAGTCCTCAAGGAGTTATTCATTGTAAAGAAAGCATTCTTTTTTTTAAAATATTTTTTTAGTTGTTGATGGATCTTTATTTTAATCATTTGTTATTTATATGTGGTGCTGAGGATCGAACCCAATGCCTCATGCATGCTAGGCAAGCGCTTTACCACTGAGCTATAGCCCCAGCCTGTAAAGAAAGCATTCTGAATGTATCTAGTTGATGGCACCAAGAACACCAATTAAAATCGAAAATAGAAAAGGTTAAGTTCTTAGAGAAGTTTTTAAATTGTTATGTTTGAAGAGAAAATCAGAGTATGGTTTATTATTAAGAAATGGAGGAAATTTCTGTTCAATGAGTTAGATTATTCTAATATTGTGGGACTACTCCCTGATTTTCACCATTATATTATCTTATTAGTAAACTAAATAATAAGCGCACACTCAACATTCTTTCAAACTGGACATTACACATTAGACAGCTTTTTTTTTCCCTTTTCTAACATTATTTGGAGAAAAAAATTAGCTATGCCAGGGCAAGCATAATATGGCTTTGTTATATTAAATTTTAAAAAGGTGTACTGAATGTCTTCATTTCTATGGTATGAAGCGAAGAATTAGAAGTGCTTAGGAAAGAAAAATCAATAAAATTCTTACAGTCAAGTCATTTTGAAGATGTCCAAGCTCCTCCCGTATGTTGCTGAATGTAGACAGCACTAGCTTAAGTGACTTATCAGACATACCCCTCATCTAGAGGAAGAAAATAATTGATGGTTTATTTTATTAACATTCAAAAATAGGCAATATAAGTGAAAGTAATCTTATTTTTATGTTCTGACCAGTAAACTTATTTATAATTTTATTTTGAACATGACTATATTAGAATAGTGGCACAAGACATTTTTTCAATAATGTGCTTAAGCAGTCCCAGCAGTATTCCTTAAGAGTTCATAGGCATGTATTGGGAACAAGGGTTTATTATATCTTACATGACAAAGTATCATCTTCCTCACAAGGCAGAATTTTATCAATTTTGCTTTAATTCTTTGTTTAAAAAATTTAGAAAAGTTAAGAGAATCAACCATTAAGTAATGAAATTAAATTCCCTAAGTTTGCTGCCAAGTGCATGGATTTTTCCTAAATTAAGAAGAATTTAATAATAATTAAGTTTCAACTTGAAGTGCAGGACCATCTATAATTATAAAGAAAAAGGAGAAAAGCCTTTCACTAAATTAGTCTCATTTCCTTAAAGAAAAATATATATTTTTAAAAATAAAGGCAAATTCAGCTTCTGGAATGATAAAGGAGAAATACTTTTTCCTAGTCTCCTTGCTAAGTGCACTAGAAACACTAGGTATTATGTATTTAAATAAAAGCTCAGAATAGTGAAAAGAATAGTTAGTACATTTGGAAATGAGGAATGACACATTGAATTCTTGGATTTTATTTTGTTTTATATATCACAGACTGGTGTTGGGAAAACAGGTAGTCCAAATATACCAATGGATATGGGCAACAAATGTCCTAAGAAAAGCCTTTTTTCAATAGCCAAAGGATCATGAAACAGCAGGGGTAGGAAGACAGAGATGTTTAGTTGATAACCCTTTACTACAGCAAAATACAACAGGAAAAAATGCAACTCTACTCTCACCCAAACAAGCAAAAGCTGAGAGTTAAGCCTGGACCTCTCCATCACCAGGCTTTAAAGAAGCATCATACCAACATCATTCATCAGGTTGGTGTCAGTAAAGGTAGAACAGAGAGATGAGTCTTTCATCCTAGATGGGGAAAATGAAATCCCAAGCACTATAATATCAGTTGATAACATGAAGGGAGCTTAGGCTTTCATCCTATCACATCAAGAGAGGCTGAGTAGAGAAACCAATACATCTTCCTTTCCCACCTGAGTGTGATAGTGTCCCCACTTCCTCTGGTGTTTCAATATCAGAGATGTCCTACTAGAATAGAATATTTGAATAATACCCAGGGTCATGATACCAAAAATGGCTAGATTTCAACTGAAAATCACTTACAATTTCAATAACAAGGAAAATCTCAATTCAGTAAGAAAAATAATACATGCCAACATTAAGATAACTGAAATGTTAGAATTATCTGACAAGGTTTTTAAGCAATCACCTTAAAATGCTTCAGCAGAAAACTGCAAGCAGACTGAAGCAAATGAAAGAACCATGTCAAAACAGCAAACTAGAAAGTCTCAATAAAGAAATAGAAAATATAAAGAACAAAAAAGGAGCTGGGTACAGTGGGGCACATTGGTAATCTCAGCAACCTGGGAGACTGAGGCAGAAGGAAGACAATTTCAAAGCCAGCCTTAGCAACTTAGCCAGGACCTACACAACTTAGTAAGGCTTTGCTTCAAAATAAAAAATAAAAAAGGACTGTGGGTATGTCTAAGGGGTTAAGTGTCCCTGGATTCAATCACCAGTACAAAAAAAAATTAAAAAGGAAAATTTTAGAACTAAAAAGTTCAATAAGCAATCAAAACAAGCAAAAACAAAATACTTATCAATAGATGGACTAAAAAGTAAAATGGAGAGGACAGAGGAAATAAGGGGTAAATTTAAAGATAAAAGAAACAATATAAACTGAGTTGCATAGAGAAAATTGATGAGAAAAGTAACTGAATAGAGCCTAAGAAACTGGGGGTGTATATTACATGTCTACTATTCATGTTACTAGAGTTCGTAATGAAAGAAGAAAAAGGGTAGAACTGAACAAATATTCAAATAATACCTAAATTTCCCTAAGTTAGCAAATCCAATTAACATATATATTCCAGAACTTAAACAAAGCCCAAACAAGATAAAACCAAAGAAATTCATGCCAAGACCAATCAAACTTCTTAAAACTAAAGACAAATAGTTTGAAAGCCAAAAAAAAAAAGTCTTAGCTACTAGGAAAATTAATTAAAATAATAGTAGACTTTTCATCAGAAACCATAGAGGACAGAAGGAACTGACACTCTATATTTTTAAATGCTAAAAGTAAAGAAATGTCAACTTCAAATTCTGTGTCTGATGAAATTATTTCACTTTAGATATGAATAGAAAAACCACATCATTTTCAGATGAAAGAAAATGAAAATAATTTGTCAGTAGCAAATCTGTCCTGAAAAAAAAAAGCTAATGGCATTTTTCTAAAGAGAAGAAAACAATAAACAAGGGATTGGGACCAATAAGATGAAAAAAATAGCATGAAAAATAAAATAAAGATAAATACAGTATGCTTTCCATTTCTTCAGCTTTCTAAATTATGTTTGATAGTTGAAGCAAAAAATTATAACAATATATTTCTTGATGTATAGAGAGGGACTATTTCAGACAATAATTTTATAAATGTGAAAGAGATAGAAACATAAAGGAAGCAAAGTTCTCTGCAGTTCGCGGAAACTTGTAAAATGTTGATACCAATGCATTGGGATAAATTATAGATATATAATGTAATATACCTAGACGGACCACTAAAAACCTATACTAAGAGATATACTCAAAAGCACTATTGAAAAAACAAAATGGAATTCTAAAATGTATTCAAGTAATTCACAGGGAAGCAGGACAAAGAAAATATGGATACACAAAAAAGGAGAAAAGCATAAAATAAAAATTAAATAGTCAAATCAAATTCTAATATACCAATAATTACAATTTCTCCAAATATGCCAACTAGAATGCAGAGACTGACAGAGTGGACAAAGAAAAATATATTACCCAACAATGTGTTGTCTATGAGAAAAACTCACTTCAAATATCATGGAAAGTAGATAGAAAGAAAAAATACACTGTGAATGGATGGATACCCCACTGCTAGAAACAATATGAAGGATATCTCCAAGATTCAGGTTGTAAAGCATATGTGTTCCCTACACCACTACCTCTTTATAATAAAGACTCTATGCCATTAAAAGTATTAGTCTCAAATATGTCACCATGGCCAATACTTGGATGATCAATAATAAACTGAGACCAAGTATCAACCTTGGACATTGGCTTCACCAGATAAAAGTAGATTATCTTTAAAATGCCTTCTTAAAAATATATGCACTCTTCTCTTTAGTCATATTTACTGCTTGGTTTCTCTAGTTTTCCACAACTCAGGAAAAGCAAGGTACTGGCCTTTCAGCCTCTCACTAACTGTGGTGGGGTAAAGTGGGGTAGATGATGAAATTGAGAAGAGGAAGGCAAATACTGAGTGTGAGTCAGATTTGTACTAAAGCACTAAAGAGTGAACTAAAGGCATTCCATAACAGAAAATATTATTTCTGGAATGATTACCTAAATGTTAATCATTTAATAATAGTTTCTGACGGTCTGACTGAACAATCATGCAGCCCTAATTGATTTTCTCTTTTATGCTTTTTTTGTTGAACTTAGGGGTATTTGACCACTGAGCCACATCTTCAGCCCTATTTTGTGTTTTATGTAGACACAGAGTCTCACTGAGTTGTTTAGTGCCTCGCTGTTGCTGAGGCTGGCTTTGAACTCGTGATTCTCCTTTCTCAGCCTCTCAAAGTTCTGGGATTACAGGCATGTGCCACTGTGCCCGGCTTACGCTTTTTAAAAAATACCCATACCTAACTAAAAAAACTCCTATAGAACATGTTTTTGAGACTTTCTTTTCTTAATTGAGGGAGGCATCCTAAGGTATAGTTTGTTAGTGTCTATCTCACACTCCCAACCTGAACACATCTCACCTGCAGAATATAGCGAATTTGCTGTTTTGTAAACTCTGACAATCCTTTAGGAATCAATGATTCAATATCTTCTGACTGTAAGAAAAGAGAGATTTATACATTAATCATATTAGTATTTTAATATTAGGATCAGCAGTCCACAGACTTTTGTGTAGTGAGGTACATTTTTAGGGACATTAAAAGATTAATTCACTTTATGATGAGTAGTTTCCACAAATGGCATTTATAATCTTATCCATTCTTACTCTTAAAAAATCAATTATATAACTCAGATATGGAAAGAACCCTGATTTCTAGGCATTTTTAGGGAAAAGCTTTGGTCAACCAATAAAACTTTTAATTTCTGTTTTAAATTTAAAGAAATTTAGGGATGGGAATGGAGCTCAGTGATAGAGTGCTTGCCTATGGTGCACAAGGCCCTGGATACAATTCTCACAACTGAGAAAAAAAGCAATTTAAAAAATAAAATGTTCTATTAAAATCTATTAAATATATTATTTAGTATAGCTTTCCACAATTATAAGTTTTGTTGAGTGATAGATATGATATTTTAGAAGCTGAATTTTTAAATAATGAAACTTTGGAAAATAAAACTAAAGGTATTTCAGGGTTTATTGAGAAGTTACATAGAGCTATGGTGACTTTTGAAAGATTAAGACGTTGCCACAGCAACAGTGGGAAGCTTCAACTAATTTTAAATGGAAGGATGAATTGAAATGCTTTTTTAAAGGCAATTTAGGACTTACTGAATTACTATAATGAAGTCAGTATGCCAATGCATTGAAAATAAAGATTTAAATTAGCACAAAAGAGGTCATTGTGCTTTTTACTGAAATCAGTTCTTTATTTGATTATTTATTCCATTAAAAGAAATTAACAAAATCACATATGTAATAGAATTAATACTCAAACAATTGTTTACTTTGAGTTGCTGTCACATACAAGGTTTGCAAGCATATTGTAATTAAATTTGCTATTTACTTAATTTTGTATATTTCAGTTTTCTAAAGGAGGCAGTATAGGGTCAATGCAATTTTAAGTGTTCTGATAAGCAAAGACAAACCCTAAAGTGACAGCTGACAAAACTTTTTTTTGTGAATGATGACTACTTTTATAGTCATTACAAAGGTATAAATGGCTGTATCATTTGAAAGGAAAATAATTCTTTCAACACCTGTGTTTTCAGTCTAATTAAAGTACTAAACTAAAAGAATATTAGTGCAAATATCACAGTCTACTTTGTTATCTACTATGTTTTCTTTCTAACTATTTTGGCACTTACTTTATCTGTAGACTCAAAGTCCTGTTTGCTGCAAGAACAATAAAAAAGAGAATCGTTGGAAAATGCACTCATTGATAATACATAAATGCTAATATTTCATTAGTTTTATTTTTAATATACTGTAATAACATTGATTCAATTTATAATCAAAATGAAAAAATTGAAACTATCTAAAATGGCACTTTAATTTGACTAAAATAATTCCCTTCAATTAGCCAATGTATTAGAAACATCAACATCAGAATACCAAAAAAATAAAATTTACAGAATTGGTTAGTATTCTATTCACTAACACTAGTCCATTTTAGGTTAAATATAGAATTCCTCAGTGCTTGCCAGTAAATGCTACCTCAGTGAATAAAATAAAAATAATAGACTTTTTTTCTCTCTACTTCTACCTCTCTTCTCCTTTATTGCTCCTGATCAGTGATAACACCAGCTTCTTTCTACAGTGTTTAAGTTCCTTGTATTCTTTTTATCAAAATTAAAATTTGAAAGACTACTAACTCATTCAACCTTTATTTTGTATGGCAGTAATGAGACTTGAAAGTATTTGAATCTTTACATAGGATAAAACCTTAAACAAAATGATCAAAATTTTGGTGAGATAATAGAATTTCTAGCATCAAAATGAGACTTTGCCAATGGATTTGAAAACCCCTTTGTAGGGCCCTGTTAACTAGGCAAATGCTTCAGTAGAATTTTTAATAGTTATACTAGACTGGTTCTAGCTCCTTTGGGAATGATGGAAACTGGGAATGATACAGTTCTAGTGTTGTCAAGGGCAACAGAGAGACTTTTATTTTTATGTGCTTGCTACCTCTGCACTTGGTGGAAGAATTAGGCAAACACACATGGTGAATATACTTCTCAAACAAAGGAATAGCAACACCAAAAATAATAAACGGTATGCATGTACTGACATGAAGACAGAATTTTTAAAGACAATTTTAGTACATTAGTACCTATTTTTAACTTTTAAGTAATTGCTTATTAGTAACATTGCTTACAGAGATAAGTAGGTTGCTCACTGTGTAAAATATCTTACATACATTTACAAAAATATACAAGCTAATGTGGAGAAAAAAAGATCTGAAGATTCCATTTCCCAAGGCATGACAATATATGTGCAATTATCCACATGTATGTATGTGATATTTCCTGTATTGTCCCAAACAGAAATTGTGGGGAAGACCTAGCCTAAAAAACCCATTTAGTTTTGAATTATTGCACTAACTGCATCTATATATTTGAAGCTAAAGCAAGTTAAAATCATGAATCACAATGCAGTTTCAGGAGTCTTGAGTTAATGTTAATGGGAATTATGATAATATGAATGGATGATTTTGTACTTAAAAATAATAATTCTTTTTTCCTATTCCAATGCCAATTTAGTATACATGTTCTTAGTCACTCATTTATTTCTATAAATAAGCAAACAAAACTAATAAACAAAACAAGGATTAATAAATAGTATTTAATATTAGAAATTGAGAAAGTAATTAGAAGGGTTCCTTGAGACAACCTTCCTTAATTCTGAACTTGCATCCCACTCATTGCTGAACTGCATTTTTGGAAAGAGAAGTAAATTGGAAACAAAAGGAGGGACACAAGGAGAAGGTGAAAACAAAGAGCAGATCAGGGAGATGGAAATGTCATTGTGGATTTTATCTATTCTGTACTGGAGGATAGTAGCTGGAATTACACTGGGTGGAAAAAAGAAACAAAGTAGTACTCACTATATGCTATCTTACATTCTGGAAAGGAAGGAATTTAGTGAGGAAAAACAGAAGTTGGGAGGAGCAAAAGATTGAGGGAGGAGTAGGAATTGAGGGAGGAGAGAAAGAAACGGATAACCTCTGATAAGCAAAAACTCTTGGGTACCAAAATTTTATAAGACTTTATCTACTTTGAAGTGTTTACTAATTATAAAATAATCTAGCTTCCCTTGCTTAGTTACTTTCTATACTTATAATTAGTATGAGACAATAAACCTGGAATATAGTTAACTCTTATTCTATAAAACTTTATTAAATAAACTGAGACATACAGATTAGACAAATTACCTGATATTAAGTATCTGGTATGTAATAAAAGCTGGAACATGAACCTAGGATATGAACTCTGGATCTAGAATTAGGGTACTTAAGCTGGCCATGGTGGTGGCACACCTATATCCCAGCAACACAGGAGGCCAAGGCAGGAGGATTATAAGTTGAAAGCCAGCCTCACCAACTTAGCAAGGACCTAAGGAACTAAGCAAGTCTCCATCTTCAAAATAAAAACATTTAAAAAAGAGTAGGAATGAGAAATTATATTCCATTATATATGATGCATCAAAGTACATTCTAATGTCATTATAATTAATTAACACAAAATTAAAAAATTTTAAATAAAAGAGTGGAGAATTAGGTTCAGTAGTTAAGCAGCCCCAGGTTCAATCCTTGGTAGTCCCCCCCCAAACAGTTTAGAATTAGGTTACTTAAGATGATGTTTCTCTATACCTCTTGATTTTACAATGTGATACTTTGATAGAAATATTCTCAAAGTCGACATGGAGGCATGATCCTATAGTCTCAGCTACTTGGGAAGCTGAGTTGGGAGCAGCTCAAAGCAGCTCACTGGAGCCCAGGAGTTTGAGACCCCACTGGGCAACACAGTGAGACTCTATCACAAAAAAGAAGAGAAGAGAGAGAATAATATTCCTAGGCTACAATTAATGCACAGAAGAGGAGCACCTAGATCCAAATGAGGATCTAGGGAAGGGTTATCACAAAAGCTAAGTCATAGTTTAAATTCATTGAATCCATCTCAAGCCCTTAATAACTGTGTGACCTTGGTTAAAAACTTACTCTCTTGGGCTCCATCTGAAATTATGTTGTGTTCAATAATATAAATAAATAACTTTGTACAATGCCCCACACATAGTGGACACTCAATAAAATAATTGATTATAGAAACTTAGGGGAAAGATTTTAAAGTAGTGAACTTGTATGAAGTGATTAATGTATGAAATAGTTGTTTGCTTAATGGGATAAAGGGAGAATTGTTCAGGCAATGGGAGAAAGTATTAATCAGGATAAAATAAAGATGTAGCTAAAGATGAAACCATGCATTTATGATGGAACCAGTTCAAAAAAATGGCTGTGTTTTTCACTAATGGTGATCAATTATAAGGTATGACAGTAAAGAATGCATTCATCCATTCAATAAATCATTTACTGAGCACACAAAGTTAAGGTTTATATATGAGGTATCCCCAAAAGCTTATGAATAAGACAACACAAGAAAATTTAAAGGTGGATATGATTGGATTAGGAGAACATTAATCCACTAATAGGGATTAACTAGGCAGTAACTGTAGGGGGGGGGGAGTGGCTAGAGGAGGTGGGTCATTAGGGGCATGCCTTTAGGGTGTATAATTTGTCCCTGGTGAGTGAAACTCTCTGATTCCTAATGGTTTTCCTCCTCCTCAACTTTCCTCCATTATATTCTGCTTCAACTGGTGCAATGGAGTCAATTGTCTATGGACTAAGATCTCTGAAACTGGGAGCCTCAACTTTTCCTCCTCTAGAATAGTTCTAGTCAGATCTTTTGGCAACAGCAGTGAAAAGGCTGACTAAAACAACACTAAACCATTCACTATGCTAAACATCAAGGACACTGAGATAAATAAAACTATCCTCATGGAGCCCTCTGAATTCTAGGGATAGTAGATGTTGGGTGTGGGATGATGAAGGTAGTGGTAAAAGGAAACAACATATAAGGCAGAGAGCTAGACTGATCCAGAGTTACAATTTTACTAAGTAGGAGGGCCACAAGTCATAGAATAACACATTTTATGTTAACATTTAAAAAATATAAATATTTATGGGGTTCTACATAATGTTTTAATACATGTACACATTTCCTAATACTTAAATCAAGTTAAACTTATGCATCATTTTTTACCTTTTTTTTTTTTCTGTTGTCAATGGACCTTTATTTTATGTTGTACTGAGTATTGAACCTAGTGCCTCACACATGCTAGGCAAGTGCTCTACCACTGAGCCACCACCCCAGCCCCAAACTTGTGCATCTTATTAAACATTTACCATTTCTTTATGGTGAAACAAAGAAAATCATTTTTTTCTAGTTTTTTGAAAAGTACACTACATTATCATTAAGTCACCCTACTGTGAAACAGCGCACCAGAACTTCTTGTTCCTATTCATCGGTTACTTAGTACCCAATGATCAACTTTTCCCTATCCCACATCACTACTGTCCTCAGCCTCTGGTAACCTCTATTATAATTTCCACTTCTATGAGATCAACATCTTTGGATTCTACATGAGTGAGATTAATATGGTACTTGTGTTCCCACACCTGGCTTATTAAACTTAATGATCTCCACTTCTATCCATGTCATCATAAATGATAGGATTTAATTATTTTATAGTTAAATAATATTCCATTGTGTTTATATAGCACAATTTTTTTAACCATTCATCAGTTGATAGACACCTATGTTGTTTCTATTACTTGACTATTTTGAGTAGTGCTAATGAACATGGGAATGCAGATGTCTCTTCAACATACAAAATTCATTTCCTTTGGACATATGCCTATGAGATCATTGTATCATATGTCAATTCTGTTTCCAAATCCTGAAAGAATTTCCATGCTGTTTTCCATCTTGGTTGTACTAATTTACATTCCCACCACCACTGTGTAAATGTTCCCTTTTCCCCAGCACTTATCTTTTTTTTGACATATCGTACATATTTTTAGTTCCTTCACCCAAAGTTTGCCTTTTCTATCAAAGTACACTACAAAAGAATGTACACAAAGTATTTTGCTAATCCTAAAAGAACCAGTGTGCTATCTGATGAGTTTCATAAACTGCATTAATTTTTTAAAATGAGATATCTAATCAGCTTTACTCACAGTTGCCCATTTACCCATTAAGGGTATGAAAGTCCTGCCCTGAACATAAAACTGCTCTTTTTATAAAGATCTATTAAACATACAATAATGTAGTAAAATAATTGATAGTTACAATGTCAAAGCAAAAATTATATTTACAGTACCTTCCTCCAATTCTCTGCAAATGTTCTAACAAGCAGTGATACAGATCCGTATTCTTACGACTTAGGTCAGCAAGCAACTCTCCAAAATATTTAGGATCCAATTTTTCAGGTTCATCATCCTGAATTATCACCTGAAGCAAACATCAATCACAATTATAAAAAATGCTGTGTTCTTCTAAATTCACATATATTGTGATATAAAATGTAAAAAATAAAATGATCTATTAAAGTTATCAAATGAATTAAGCCCTAAATTTTCTGGGTATCTGAGGTATAATTTTTTTTCCATAGGGGAGGAACTTAAAAATAAACATGGCAATAACATATTCAATATCATTCCACTCAAGTCTACATGATCTAATGAATTCAAAACTTGAATAACAAATACTGAATATAGGTACTTGAATAAAACAGTAAAATAAGTAAATAATCTCCAAATTTCTCATTATCACCACCTGGCTTTCTCATCTGCCTCCTGTGGGAAAAGAAAATGTGATATTCAATTTATACTGACTACAGAATAATTATTTTCACTTAGACTTACATATTTTCAATGAAAGCCAGCTTGATTTACTAACATATCATAAAGCTAGACTAAGAAAACTTATTCAATGTGTTTTATGTATTTCTTGTTAGACTCCCTCTTTTTATTATTTGAACTGAATATCTAGTCAATCTGACATGGAAAAGAGTATTTCCAGGCTAGGTGTTGAAAATTCATAGACTCAAGAGGCATTTGAAATCCTAAACACAAATTATTATGAATAGTATCCTAAATAAGACATAACTTATTGGTATCATATCCATTACTACCAATCTTTGGGTAAACCTGTAAAGCTGGTGTCATCACACAGTAGGATTGAATGTCATAGAATTTACAAGTAGTGCATAAACTCTATGTACTATGATATATGAAAATATATATAGTTCATAGATCTATATTTAAATATTTAATATAATACTTTTTAATGCTTACATGAACCTAGCAACTTAATAACACTTTGTTTCCCAACAAGCTCTCTGTTTCAGTCATACAATGCTATTCCTGCCTTTGTGTCTTAACTTGCATTGTTGATTGCTCAGAATAGGCTGTATCCTTCTCGTGTGTGTTCGAATCTTATCTATCCTTTGAAACCCATCTCAAGATTATAAGTTCCATGAAAATTGAGACTATGCCAGCCAACAAGGCTAATTTAATTTTGCTCTTTGTGTTCAATTATATTGAATTGCTTTTGTACTTTTTAACACATACAAGTCTTGTTCTCTCAACACCCTCTCCCTACCCCAAAAGAAATTTTAAAAAAACAGCAGTAAATAACAAGTCATACTTTTTGGCATATCCCATAGTATTTAGCACAATACTGACTAAACATTCTATAGCAACTCAGTAAGTACTTGTTGAATAGAAAGAATTTATCTACCTGATTAGTACTGACCCAGATTCTGAAAGGATTTTTCATACAGACTGCTCTTTTTTTTAAATATTTTTTTAGTTATAGATGGACACAATGTCTTTATTTTATTGCTTTGTATGTGGTGCCGAGGATCGAACCCAGGGCCTCATGCATGCAAGGCAAGCGCTCTACCACTGAGCTACAATCCCAGCCCCAGACTGCTCTTAATGCAGCCAATAAGAATGTTTAAGAAAACCAAAGTGTGTAGGCAGAACTTCCTCAAAAATATCATTGTGACCCCTGTACTTTCTTCCCAAGTTAAGAGAGAAGAGCTACTTAGTTGTAGAAACTAAACTGAACTTGTAGAGTTGGAGGCTGACATTTCAGTTCTCCTTAGACTTCAAGCTCTGAGCCATCAGATCCTCCATCACAGGCCCCTTTCAGGAAATGAAGGTCAAAACCAGGAAAGTCCCTATTCAAATTAAGCTAAGATACTTAAAAGTTTATTTTGTGTTTTATTCATGCATTTCACCCTTATTGGTCATCTGTGTTTTAATGAAACTGAGAGTAGTCTAAAAACATGGTTTCAATGTGATTTTAGAAATCAAAATTAGCTAGGTGAGAGGTTATCTTAGACTGATTTCTTGTGTAACTACATAATTGAGGCTGGGTATTTTAGAAAGAAGAATTTATTTGATTTGCAGTTCTGGAGGTTCAAGAGCATAGCTTCATGGCAAATGGCATCAGAATACTGGTAGTTTGTAACAGGGAGTTATTACATGATGAGGAATTTAGAACAGGGGAAGGGGCCATACTTGCTTCTTTTAGAACAACTCTTTCAGGAGAACTAATTCATGGTCCCTCAAGAATTATGTTAATTCCTTCAGAGGGTGATATCCCCAATAACCTAACCAACTCCCATCAGCTCTGCCTCTTAAATATCTCAAAACATCACAGCATCACCACACTGAGGATTAAAGCTTCCAACACATAAACTTTTGGGGGTACAAACAACATCCAAATCATGGCATATTGAAAATCTAGTTGTTACATAAATGTCACTCCATTTATCTTGAGGATCTTTTCTTTTCTTTTCTCTCCTCCTCCTCCTTCTCCTCCTCCTCCTTCTTTTTCCTCTTCTTCTTCTTCTTCTACCTTTTCTTCTTCTTCTTCTTCTCCTTCTCCTTCTTCT
>PVHX01018446.1:0-36658 GCA_004024805.1 Geosciurus inauris | reverse complement strand
TGATGTGAACTCCTCTGAAAGACTTTCCCACATTTGTGGCCCTGATGACCTTTCTCTCCAGGCAGAATTTCCTGATGGCCAGTACGACTGGAACTCTGAAACCTTTCATGTTCACCAAGCTTTTCTCTCATGTGAACATCTCCATGTTCAATCAGTTCTGAATGCTGGATAGATCTATCCCTACATTCTGAGCATTTATAATTAGTCTTCTCCTTAAGCTTGGCCTGCTCCCTTCCCAAATCAGAGTCTTTATAAGGAGCCTCTATATGTTCAGATGTTTCCCTAGATGATTTTACTCTTCTACAAGAGTCTGTCACCAGAACAAGATTCTCATTCTCAATCCTGGTTTCTCCACTCTTCTCTTTCTCAGGGTTTTGAACTTCACACTTGGGCAGGACCTGCTGCTCTTGCATTCTTTTCAGAGGGGCTTTGCCTTCCACAAAAATGTTTGATTTCTTTGCCTGGTTTGGGGCTCCTCTTGTCTCGTTTCCCCATGCCCCTGCTACAAATTCTCTAGTACAACACAGGTCCTTCTCACTCTCTGGATGATTGTCCTGCATTCAGGCCTGGGACTCCTTGAGCAGGATGATTGGGAACTGCTAGAGCACTAGCTCCAGGATCTGTTCCTGGTGTGAGTCTCGAGTTCAGCCACTGTTGGCAGATCTTATAGAGTTGGCTCAAAGTCTCTCAAGGTTCTGTGATTTCTTCACTGCACAACTGCCTGGATTATTTACACAATGGTTTTCGTCCAAACCCTTTCCTGTTTCCTTGTATCTTGAATCGCCATGTGGTCACCATCTCTAACTTCAGACTGCTCTGCTTGAGAGAACTTTCTTTTTATCCTCAGGAGTACTCCAACCAAGGGCCCACGGGGGCAGCCAAAGCTCTGGAACACATTGTTAAGCTTTTTACAGAGTGCCAGCTCTCCCTTTATGGTGCACTTTCATCTCCCAAGATCCTGGATATCTTTATGTGGCATTAACTATGTTGATACATTCGTGAATCTTTATCCTTCCCTTTGAACAGATCCTCATATTGACCAGCAGGTATACTCAATTAATTGACAACATGAAATTGAGAGTTGGGAAGAGATGTAACAATATGAGGGCAGATATTTGTGAAGCATTGTGTCAAGAGGTAACCTGAGTGTAAGCCAAGTACATTTGCCACACTAGGAGGAAGAAGTCAAGCTTCTTATATGAAGGGCTGATGCAGAGATCTGGAAGGCACTGCCTGGATTTTTAATTCTATCATAAAGTCATCATGGTTGGAGTTGTCTTTTTTTTAAATTTTGACAAGGAAGAAATGTGGTTGAGACTCATCTACTTTATATGTGCAGGTGAAATCTTTCTCAATGAAAGTGTCAAGAATATAAGAAAAGCTTGCATTTCTCTCTCAAGTACCTCCTACTTTTGGTGCATAATGATGAGATTCTCTAAGTGTATGTTAACCAGAAAAAAACAAACGAATCAGAAAGCACATTATGTTCTGCACAATACTTTCTTTCATATCAATAGAGAACACTTTCTTTCCTATCAGTAGAGAAATTGAAAATAAAGAAATACAGCTTCATTTGAGGTTTTTAAGATTCGTTCAAGTTAATCAATAACTTAGTTTTACCCTCTCTGCTGGGGTATTGGGAGCTAAGAAAGAGATAGGTATTATTTGGGCATATTCTCTTATAGCTATTGTGTTGCCTTTCTGTAGACTAACATACAAATTTGTAATTAACATAAATTTGAAAGGAAAAATTTTGTAAGTAAATGTAGCAGAAGTGCTACTATTCTGTGCAATGAAAAAAATAATTCCAAAAATAATAAAGTATGCTACTTACATGGAAAAATCCTATTAATAATTTAAATGTGAAATGCTTACATTAAATATCCTTCAGACATTTCTTATACTAAAGAAAAAATATTGTCAAAACATGAAATGTTCATTTTTTTATCAAAAGAATAAATTTGCCTACATTTATTCAATATATATTAAAAATAAAACTACATTTTTGAGATTTTCCTCCTAATAATCCAGATAATTCTCAAATAAAAATAAATTTAGTGAAATGCATGTAACATTGGGTTTTCAAAGGATAAAATAAGCCTTGGCTATGAGAAGTGAAGAAAAATCTATAAGTCAAATTGTTATTCAAAGAAAATTACATTTATTTAATAGTATAAATTAATTATGTGAGTGCTTATATGAATGCAATTGATTTTAAAAATCAATATTGTAACCTTAAAGAAGAATAGTAATAAATAATATTTATTTATTGCTTGCAATGAGTTCAGCATTGATCTAAGCATTTGCATATATCACTTCCAATTAAAGCACTTTATATTTTGTAATCTCTAAACATTTCTACATCTTTGAAACTGTGGCAATGAAAATGACACAGTTAATAGGCATTGATAGACTTATTTGATGATTATTTTCAGTGTATGTAGTACTCACATCCTCTCCCTGATTTTTTAATCTTTATTTATTTATTTATTTATTTATTTATTTATTTATTTATTTTTGTTACTGGAGATGCAACCTGGGTGCTTTACCACCAAACCAAATCCCCAGCCATCTCCTTTTTTTTGAGACATGACCTCATGAAGTTGCTGAGGCTCAAATTTGTGATCCTCCTGCCTCTCAAGTTGCTGGGATTACAGGCTAGTGCCACTGTGCCTGGCTTTCTCTGATTTTTCTATGACTTTAGGCAAATCTTTGATTCCTTTATTGAATTCTTATAATTCTTTCTAAAATTAAACTTACTATATATAAATTATAATACTCAGCACATAGTTCTGTATTTTGCCTCATTGCATAATGTTCTTCAGTAGACATATGCTGGCCAACACCAGAGTCCATCCCCAGGCAGCACTCTGCATGTGTGTGTCCATTGTTGTTCCTGAGCTTCTATCAACTCATTGATAACCTATGCAACTCTGAATCTTTCCTCTTTCCCTATCACAATGTTACTTTTTTGTCATTTTATCCCCTAGCACGTTCAATACTAGAATAATCTATCCAGAACAGAAGTTATTTTTTTTTAATTCACAATAACTCCATTCCTATACTCATTTATTGAGATGCTGCTACATGCAAAGCAAAGGCTTGGTTGCTGTCAGTGACAGGCGATTCCAGAAAACAGAATTCCATCTGAAGCATCTTACCTTTTTATGTATTATACATAACTCATTTCCAAGAAACAATTTAGTCTTAATTATGTACTTTGTGTCCGGCTGCTGTTATGATCATATGTCCAGCTATGTTGTGGTAATATGACTGTAGGAGCTTGGCACCATTTTATACATGAAGTAACTGAGATTTAAATACACAATCTAAAATGACATTGCTATTAAATACACTAGAGGCAGATTGCTTGATTCCAGAGTTATATTTTAAATTTTCCTAAAATGTGAGTTTTCCAAGGTGAGACAAGAATATCTCAATTGCCTCAGATGGGGTACATTTAATAGTTTCCAGAAAGAAAATAAATAACACATAAAAGTAAAGGAAAATAGTCTACAACATTAGCAACACAATGCAAATGGAAATCATGTCTCTATAAAGCTATCTATTTACATATATATATATATATTTGCTCATATGTATATTTACAATACATGTACATAATTACATATATGCTTATTGGTATACTGAATGACAACAGTTTCTGATTTAATTAGCTTTATCCTGCCTCTACCCATTAATAACTGTGTGACTTTGGAACTCTGAAAATAATAATAGAAAAGCTTTGTAATCATCCTGAGGATTAAATAAAATACATATAAAGTGTTTGGAATAATCCTTAATACACATTAGGAGCTCAGTAAATATTTGTTTATAAATGACTAAATATATATTTGTAATTCTAGACAATCTACTTTATTAATATTCTGATTTTTCCCTTCATATGTCTATATTTTCAGAAGTATTTGTTGTTTTGCAAATACAAGAATGTAAAATTTGCTTATATGAACCTTTACATAAAAGATAAAATTCAGTTTCTAATTTTTTGTATTAAGCAACTATGACTAGGAAGGGCTAATTCATTTTCCTTTTTTACAAAACTTCAAAGAATTGTCTTTTTAAAAGTTAAGTTTATTTCTCAAATCATGAGTATCTATGGCAATGATCATAGAAAAGGTCTTTTCATATTCTTATTATTTTGGAAACCTTTGTTACAGAGTTTAAATTAGAGTTTTGTTTACTGTAAAACAGTACCTGGAAATAGAGAATAGGAAGATTCCTCCATATGTGGAGGAATGTTTAAATAAGCAAAGGCATGGATGTGAACCAGTTCAGGAGAGGACCCTTCCTGTAATGTGCAGTAATACACAGGGTACTAGCCCGTGCTTAGTGTTCTGGCAGGAAGATAGGGTGGGGCCAGAATGTCAAGACCACAGAGTACTATTTATCTATGATTTATCATAGATAAATGCTATTATGAAACTAATTTAGTGTCAGGCTCAAAGCAAACAGGTGATATTTGAGAATACTATTTAAAATGAGCAGGTGATGTGTGCTTGGCAAGAAGAGGAACCTCCCTGTTTTGGGTGCTCAGCCTCTCTTCCAAGGCTCTTTTCCTTGAGGGTTGGACATGAGCTGCTCTGTCTAGGCATCTCATGTGCTGTCACTGATTAAGTCCCTGAGTCTGGACATGGTTCTCTTACTGTTGCCATCCATATTAAAGGCTTTCTGCCATTGTTTTTCTGACTGGTCTCATCACATTTACAGAGCTATATGTTTTCCAAAAGGGAGCCTTTGTCACAGAAGGGAAAAATCAGGTATTTTTTTCCATGACAGAATGATACTGGCCCCCCAGGAACAAATTGTATAAACTGCACCTCTTATGTGTTTTGTTGCTCTACCTTAAAGCACAATCAGGGAAAGGATCCTTCAAAAGATTGTCACCCAGAAAATGACAATATTTGGACTTTTAAAATAAACATATACTGAATGTACATTAGTTTTACAAATATTGCAGGAAGTTTTCTAGGGATCAAAAGGAAATGAGAATTCTAGGTCTTAATATCTCAAAGCGTATTTAACATGCATGGACTGGAAAAATAATAGAAAATAAATAACACATAAAAGTAAAGGAAAATAGTCTACAATATTAGCAACACAATGCAAATGGAATTTGTATCCTTGATATTTTTTGTTGATGTGCTCATTAATGTGTCATTTGCACAAATAACACAAAGGTTCAAAGCAGCTCAGGTGGTATAAAACTAAGGTTTAAGGGGTTATTTATGAGGAAGAAAGAGAAAAGATATGAAAGAAAATGTTTCCTAAAATGCCAGCAACCAAGACTGGGGACCACTAAACTTCCATTTCTAACACTGTTTCTGACTGTAAAAGACAGTGACAATTTTGATATGGTATAATTTACTCTCTCAAAAGGTGCACACAGGAAACAAAGACAAATGCATCATATATTCTGACCTTGAAAAATTCCAATCTAGGAAATTTTATGTAAACTGTTAAACCTAATAAAGATGGATTTTGATCTTTGTTATTCTTTATTTTGATATCCTTATAACTGGTTAAAAATGAAATATTTTGAGTATGTTTCCAGTATTTATAAGGGAAATGTTATATATGCACTATTTATTTTTATAGTCTATCTAGAAACTAAAGTCATTTTGACATGCTTGAACTGAAAATTCTCAGCTACTTTATAGATTTCCCAGAGCGATTGTGTGCCTATATTCATCAGAAAAATCACAACGCTTCCATCTTTGTATTGTTTTGTTTTGTTTTGTTTTGTTTTGTTTTGAGAAGAAACACTTAAAACACTAACATTTTCTCAGTATCTATTTAGGCACTATCAGGCACTATGCTAGGAAATTTATAAGTAATATATTATATGATGTAATCTTCATAGAAATCCCAAGGCTTTATTATGTCTAACGTGTAAATGTGGAGGAGCAGAAAGTTAAACATCTAATTGTGGACCCCAGTGGGGTTGTAGCATTAGTGATAAGGAAGACTTATTGTAAGGATAATGAGGCAAATAAGAAAGGACTCTTCTTGTCCCCAAGTATAAAGGATGTAATTTGGCACTATTTGGAATGGTTCTCAACACCTTCATTTAGCAACATTCTTCATTCTATACCAATGGTATTCATAATATTAAGAACGCACAAAGGACATCGCTATGATGGTTGGTGTAGCTATTCATGAGCAAAGAAGTAATTTTATTTTTTAAAAGTCTAATTCCTTATGTTTGGCCTCCAAGAAAATGAATTAAGCTTTTCAAGTTGTGTTATAGTAAAATCCCATAGATAGTACCTAAGGGATCAATCTGGGCCAACCCTGTGGATTGAATTCAGTTTTGGTATAGTCAGTAAAGGAGTTGAGTCTTTGAGATTTGATCTTTTAAGGTTGTGTTTAAATCAATGTTCTGTCTTAATCCTCTATTTGGAAGGATCTCTAAGAATATCTTCTATGTATAGGCATTGTTGTTCCTTTAGTAACTGCAGATAAAATATTTATCTTTCTAATATTAAAAACTTATTTTAATCTCCTAAAATTGTGATAAATGATTTCTGTAAAATATATACATATATAGATATATACAAGTATATATATATATTTACATATGTTAAATATATATGTATGTGTATATGTATATATATATGTATATATTTCCATGGTATTCAAGGGAAAGATAAAGTAAATATTCAAAGAATAAGAAGACAGATTACAAATTTATGAATTCTTTTGGTCAATTGCCTCAGAGATAAAATATCCCAAATCCAGGATGGAAAAATCACTGTGGATGGATCAGCTCCAGGCTGCTATGCCACACTTGTGGGTACAAATGCCACAAGCTCTCCCACTCTAAGCAAGCAATCCACTAAGACCAGTGCACTGAGTTCCAAGGCCAAGTTGTCTGCTACCTACCCTATCCTACCCTATCAAATGGAAGCTTCCTCTTCACCATGCTCCCAGAACTCAACATTATATTGGGAGTGATTTCCAATGCCCACTAAAGGTGATGATAACCTAGGTCATACCTGAGTCTCACAGCCACAAGAATCAGCAGAGTCTTATGGGGTTGTACATGGTCCCAATGCAGCTGGCACTGATATAGGCTTAAATTTTATTCTGTCCCAGGAGAACACAGTTCTCTGCCTGGTTCCTGGGTAAGTCTAGAGTCTCTGTCTGAGATTACTGGTCTGGTAATAACTCTGCTGCCCCAAGTGAAGTTAGGATGTGGTCTGGTAATAACTCTGCTGCCCCAAGTGAAGTGGAATTGATGACTTAACCTCCAAGACAGGTGTTAATCTGGGTAGTACCAGACTCTCAAAGCTAAAGGAACTTACACAACCTTGTGGGTAGGCATATCCTGCAAGACTGACAATGATGCCTGCCATATCTGGAGTTTGTCCCACCAGCACATAGGTTTCTGCTTTATGGTGGAGTAGGCTCAAGGGCTCTGTCTACAAGATCTAGCCTGAGTACAGTGTTGCTGAGTCTCACTACAGCAGACCTGGCACCAAGGTCCAAGACAAAGCTAGCTTTTGTAACTTCCTTCTCAGAAACTTTTACCAAATTTTATATATAAAACACATAATTATTGACACAAAGTGAAATGACCAGTGGAATAAGCAAATTAAATTTAACATACTTATTATTATTTTACTTTATGTTTTGTTAACTTCTTCATGTATTTCCTTGTATACACTTGTAAGTAGCTATTGTTATTGATCTTGTAATAAGAAAGAGGAGAAAACAGTAAAAGGATTGATATGGAGGTTATTCAGTCCAAATTAATGAAGGAAAGAAATTAATGGCTCAATAGTTTTGAACAACACTTTGGAAAGATAATTAAATTTCATACTTCAGTGAGGCTATTCAAAGTTCTTCTTTGAACCCTAGCAGCAACTTTCCAGCTTTTGCTAAATCATCTTTACTACTTAAAAATGATCAATATTATGTTCTGAATATGAGTTGTAGCAATGTAGCAATGTTCAGAGGTGAAATGATTAGATTATGAGAGCTGTAATCTAATCAGTGCATTAATTTCTTTGGTGGATTAATAATTTGAATGAATCACTGGGTGGTAACTGCAGGAAAGTAGGGTATGGTTGGAGGAAGTAGGTCACTGCATATGTGCCTTTGAGGATTATAATTCATTCTTCTCTCTGCTTCCAGCTGCCATGAGCTGAGGAGCTTCCCTCTATCATACCTTTTTGTCATGATCTGCTGTTTCTCATCAGGACCTAGCCAACCACAGACAGAAACTCTGAACCCAAGAGCCGAAATAAATTTTTTTCCGCTAATTTGTTCTTGTCAGGTATTTTGGTTACAGCCAATAAAAGCCTAATACCACAGTTAACATTTTTACTCTTTATGGCTGGATGAGTCCATTTATCAATAGCAAAGTCATGTCATTGAGCTATTCAGTGTACAATAGGGTTCCTCCAGTTTTTGCTTAATTTTAGCTCAGTATAATAAGTGACAAGCTGTGCATTTCAGAATAGCACCTATTTATCAGCATCTGCACTCAGCACCTGTGAAATCTATAGACATTTCCTGTTTGGTGCATTTTTTTTAATAAGAGTGGTAAAATAGTGTTCTTAGAGATATTTTGAACTCCACTGCTTATTCTCCATTTATAGAAATGCTTTTATTAAAAGCACTTTCTTTTATATTTTAATAACTTCTGATGAGTAGAAATGTAAATTGGATATTTCAAAGAGCACAAAGATAATTTAAACCCTTAAATATTTTGTAGTTAAGCCCAAAGCAAAATGTACTTGTCAAGAATTAACTTCTTAAAAATTAAATAAAGTTGATTGTAATCACTATATCAGTTTAGGAATGAATCCAGAAGGAGGGTATTATTATAGTTTTATTTTTAATGACTAAAAAACTGTGGTTTAATGATGTAAATTATATTACCCAAGAGAATTGAGCTACTAAGTATTGGAGCTGGGATTTGAACTCAGGTTTTCTCTCTTGAGGACAGGGATGTGGGGCCAACTATACCTATGGTCTCTCTAAAAAGGAGAAGTGAACCCAACAAGCTCAACTAGCATTTCTCTGAACTGCAGGTGCCGTATTTCCCTACATCAATGGGTCCTAATACAGATGTGCCTCTAGTGACTATTCCTTCACAGTCTACCAAGCTATAATACTGATAAAATAAAGCCCTTAAATAATACCTTAAAAGTTAGTGGTGGGGAGAGTGAAATGCCATACCTTTAGTTTTGTAACGTTTCTGACCTCTTCTTGCCTTTTAATCCTCATCCCTAAGCGAGTAAAATAACAAATTTAAGTAGTAATGTTTTCCTAATTAAAATATTCCCTATGGTTTGCCTAGGCCCTTAGAATAAGCGTCTATCTCTGTGATTATGGCTTACAGGGTGCAACATGGTCTGTTGTCGGCTTCCGTCTATAGCCTCACGTCATTACAATTCCCTTCTTCCTCTGTATACTAACTACACTCACTTTCTTTCAGTTTCTTGAACATACCACATCCATTCCATCTAAGGGTCTTTACACCTGCAGTTACTTCTACCAAAAGCCTTTATTTTCCCCCTGAATTTTTAAATATTGTTCCTCATCATTTTGTTCACAATTATATTTTCATCTCCTCAAAGAGACTTTTCTGGCCAACTGCTATGAAGGGATGGATCCACTTTCATTTATTATAGGGGACCCTGTTTTCTGTCCTTGGAGTTCATGCTATTGTGAAATGATCTGGCTTATTTATTTATTTTCATTCCTTTTCTTATCTGATTAGAGCATGTGTTCCAAGATGGTAGCACTGTTTGACTATCTTTGGTTGGCTTCTGTGTCTGTCACTCAGAACAGTGCCTGACCAGTGTCTGGTCAATAAACCTTTGTTGAATAAGGATTTAATATCTAATAAGCTGCATCTCAAAAATAAAACTGAGAAGAAACTTTGAGGAATTAATAGTGTAGTAGCTAAGTGCTCAGGCTTGGAATGCCAAATTTGTGGATTTTAAACCTGTTTTTTCCATTAAATGTGTGACTTTGCACGAATTTCCCAAGTTTTCTAGTCTTCAGTTTCCTCACTTAAATAATGTGGCAATAATAAAGCATTGCTTGCAGAGTTCTTATTCAGACTTATCAATGCAATTGAGAATAGTTACCAATGCAAAGAGCAATACACATGTATCTATTATATAAATCAACCATAGACAATTTATGTTGTATTTCAAATGCTTCAGATTTCTTTCAATTGCTTCAGATCACAGACTTCATCATTCAATCAAAACTAAATAACCACTTATTCAATGAATTTCCTGTCAAAATTTCTGTTTGAGGTTCTGTGTCCAGCTGCCATTTTTCTTGCTATTACTGCGAGTATGTGACTGTATGAGATGGGGTCATTTAGTAATAAATAGGTCATTAAATGTTCATATCAATACGTTTTACTAACAACATTTGTTAGGTAATTGGCACTCATTTGTTTTTTAAGACAGATTTATCTAAGTTTGTATAGATTTTTACTTTATAAAACTAGGACTAGGGTTCTTTTTGGTATTAGATTGCACATTTTTACTCTCTGAAGAATGTTTCAAACCCTGTCTCTGAATATACCAAGGCACTGGCAGGATTCGTGTCTGGCAGTTTCATAAACATGCTTGTCCAAAACTCTTGTCATCAGCTTTCAAGAGCATGGAAATATATGTTCAAAACAGATCAAACATTTGACAAGAATTGAATAATTCTGAGTCAAAAGTAACTTCTCAAATATTCTTTGGTTATACTGTTCTATTGTTTTTTAAAAAGTAAACCTAAGGATGATTCTGGGCAAAAATGTCAACTTTAAATTCTCAGCCTGCCATTCAAAGTCATCTGTATTTTATCCCTTCTGTATCATTTCTTGCATGCTGAATACACATTCCCTGGCGTTTTTTTTTTTTTTTTATTGAGTTATGAATAGTCTTCCAGTACTATTTTTGGTTCTTTTCTACTAGCCTTTGGCCAAGTTCCTCCTCCTGGAATACATTCTTGCTCCCACCTAAACATATAAAAACAAATAGAATTTATAAATTCCATCCAAATTTCTTCTTAAAATATTAGTGTTTGTGGTATGTAGATGCTTATATTCCTTTATTCCTCTATTCTATGTTCATTTTTCACATTTATTTTCCACTTTAAAAATAAAGAGTAGCGTCTGTGGTAAAGCATTTTGGAAAACGGTTATCAGCAATGCTTCTCATCCCTACACATACTTGCAATTCCACCCTTCAGGATATGATTCTGTTTACTTTTCCCTAAGTGTAGACTTGCTCTGTGACTTGCTTTGCCTGACGGAATACGTTGAGTGGGAAGCTAGAACTATTGAGTCTCCAATCGCAAAGGACTAGTAGCTTTTGCTTCCTTCCACCTAAAGCCAGCCACCACATGAGAAAACGCACTGCTAACACCAACATATAGTAAAGCAGGCAAGCCAGTTTATGGGGAGGTCAGTTGGATGAGCACAGGAAGTGGAGGCTTCTCAGAGCCTCCAGGCCTTCCAGACCATCACCTGAAGGCAAGTGAGTGAGCAGCATCAGCCAATGGATTGTGGAGCAAAACAGCCTTTTACTGAACCCCTGGAAACCTACTGAATCCTGAACAACATAAACTATGGTTGTTTCAAATCACTACATTTATAGATAAAGTGTTACTCTGTGATAGATAATTGAATCATTTATTTCATGATTACAGGATTTAAAAATATTTTGTATTGAGAGGATTGGAAGTAGCAAGCAATTTAAATACTTCCTGTGGATGTTTTAAAAATACAGTTTTTCACCATTACCAATCAGTTTTTTAATTAGTTAGTAGATTGAAATCAATTACTTTATCTCATTTTTATCATCATTAAAATGAAAATAATGTAATCTAACTCATAGATCTGTTGTAAGGGTTAGATAACAATTATAACAACATTTTTAGTACTGTGCCTGGAGGTAAAAACACCCTATTAAGTGTTTGTAATGCTGATTTCTTTTCCTATTCCCAAGGAATAGACTAATCATAAAGATATCTGAAGAGAATAAAATTTCTAGAATATTATCACCTCAGGTCAAGTTTGATATTAAACATTTTCTTTACATTTTCATCAATTAAATTTCTTTATAATATACAAATCATAAAAATGTATATATCAAGGGAGTAATGTAAGGTTTCTATATGGTGAACAATATTTATTTCAGGTTAAACATATCTGTCCCTCAAATATTTATCATTTTATTATGGGGAAAACTTAAAAATCTTTTCTCTAGCTTTATCAAATTTATGGTACATAGTTGTCATCTATTATCACCCTAATGTGAAATTCTAACTGTAACTTAGCACTAATTGATCAACTTTTCCCATACTGCCCTCCCCACTACACTTCCCAGCCTTTGGGAACCACCATTCTACACTCCTTATATGAGATCGGCTTTTTTAAATTCCACATATGAGTGAAATCATGCAATATTTGTCTGTGCTTGACTTGTTTCACTTAACATAATAATCACCAGTCCATCCATCTTGTCACAAGTAATAGAATTTCATTCTTGTTAACAGCTAATTAGTATTCCATTTTGTATATCTACCTTATTTTCTTTATCCATTCTTAAGTTCAGGGCATCCTTCCATTGATCCTATTTCTTTGTTGGTTGTGAATGATATACACGTGAAACTGTGGATGTCTCTTCAACATGACAAATTTCATTTCTTTTGATTATGTACCCTGTAGTGAGATTGCTGGATCATATGGTATTTCCATGTTTAGTTTTCTGAAAGACCTTTGTCCTGATGATTGCATTTATTTATATTCCATCAACAGTGTGCAAAGGGTTCACTTTCTTCCACATTCTCTCCAGCTTGGTATCCTTCACATTTTTGAAAATATCCATTTTTACTGAACTGATGTAATAGCTCATTATGGTTTTGATTTGCATTTCCCTGATGATTAGTGTTATTGAACCTAACCTATACCTGTTGGTCATTTGTATGTCTGCTTTTGAGAAATGTCTTTTTAGGTCTATTGTCCATTATTTTTTTTAATTTATTTATCCTACTTAGGTATACATGATAGCAGAATGCATTTTGATTCATTGTACACAGATGGAGCACAATTTTTCATTTCTCTGGTTGTAAGTGATGTAGAATCACATCATATATGCAGTCATACATGAAGCTAGGGCTATGATGTCCATCTCATTCTACCACCTTCACTGCCTCTATGCCCCCTTTCTCCTCCCTCCCCTTTGAACAAGATTCCTCCATTCTTCCTGTGTCCTCTCTTCCATTATGGATCAGCATCCACTTATCAGAGAGAATATTTGGCATTTGGTTTTTTGGGATTGGCTTACTTCACTTAGCATGATATTTTCCACCTCCATCCATTTACCTGCAAATGCTATTATTTTATTGTCTTTTATTGCTGAGTAATATTCCATTGTATATATACCACAATTTCTTATCCATTCATCTATTGAAAGGCATCTAGGTTGCTTCCACAGTTTAGCTATTGTGAATTGAGGTGCTATAAACATTGAAGTGGCTGTATCACTGTAGTATGCTATTTTTAAATCCTTTGAGTGTAGACCGAGGAGTAGGATAGCTGGGTCAAATGGTGGTTCCATTCCAAGTTTTCTAAGGAATCTCCATACTGTTTTCCAGATTGATTGTACCAATTTGCAGTCCCACCAGCAATGTATGAGCATGCCTTTTCTGCCACATCCTTGCCAACACCTACTGTTGTTTGTATTCTTGGTAATTGCCATTTTGACTGGTGTGAGATGAAATCTCTCACCATGCACAAAATTCAACTCAATGTGGATCAAGGACCTAGGAATTAGACCACAGACCCTACCCCTAATAGAAGAAAAAGTAGGCCCAAATCTTCATTATGTCAGCTTAGGACCTTACTTCCTTAACAAGACTCCTATAGTGCAAGAAGTAAAATCAAGAATCAATAAATGGGTAGTGATGACGATCTCAATCAACCATCTTTACTATACCCATTCCCCTTTCCCGCCCCCCACCTCCCCCATGCCGCGTCCAGAGTTCCTCCATTTCTCTTATGTTTCCCATTCCCCATCCCTCTTATTTATCAGCATCCACTAATCAGAGAGAACATTTGGCATTTGGATTTTTGGGATTGGCTTAATTCACTTAGCATAATGCTTTCCAATTCCATCCATTTGCCTGCAAATGCCATAATTTTATTCTCTTTTATTGCTGAATAATATTCATTGTGTATGTGTACCACAGTTTCTTTATCCATTCATCTATTGAAGGACATCTGGGTTGCTTCCACAGTTTTGCAATTGTGAATTGTGCTGCCATAAACATTGAGGTGGCTGCGCCACTGTAGTGTGCTGTTTTTAAGTCTTTAGGGTATAGGCCAAGGAGTGAGATAGCTGGGTCAAATGGTGGTTCCATTCCAAGTTTTTTAAGCAGTCTCCATACCGCTTTCCAGATTGGTTGCACCAGTTTGCAATCCCACCAGCAATGTTTAAGTGTACCTTTTTCTCCACATCCTCGCCAGCACTTATTGTTGCTGGTATTTTGGATAGCTGCCATTCTGACTGGAGTGAGATGAAATCTGAGAGTAGTTTTGATTTGCATTTCTCTAATGGCTAGAGACGTTGAACATTTCTTCATATATATGTTTATTGATTGTATATCTTCTTCTGAGAGGTTTCTATTCAGCTCCTTAGCCCATTTATTGATTGGATTGTTGGGTTTTTTTGTGTTAAGTTTTTTGAGTTCTTTATATATCCTGGAGATCAGTGCTCTATCTGATGTGTGTGTGGCAAAAATTTGCTCCCAGAATATAGGCTCTCTGTTCACCTCATTGATAGTTTCTCTTGCTGAGAAGAAGCTTTTTAGTTTAAGTCCATCCCATTTATTGATTCTTGCTTTTATTTCTTATGCTATAGGTGTCTTGTTAAGGAATTCAGGGCCTAATCCCATGTGATGAAGATTTGGACCTACTTTCTCCTCAATTAGACGCAGGGTCTCTGGTCTAATTCCTAGGTCCTTGATCCAGTTTGAGTTGAGTTTTGTGCATGATGTGAGATAGTATGAAGACACAATTGGTGTGACTTTATTTGGTTTGCAACCAGAGAAATGGAAAAACTGAGCTCTATATATGTACTATGACTTGAAATGCAATTAAATAAACTAATTAAAAAAAAGAAATAAGGGAAGATTATTCAAATTTAAAAAAATAAAATGTAGGCAGTTCATTGCCATACATAAAATCCATATTAAATTTGTATCATCATTAATAATAGTAATTTTAAACATAAACACTTATTATACGTGCCATATAATCAGTCATTTTTCTAAATGAAGGGCTGGCAAATCATCTCCTTATCTCAAAAATTAAGGGTTATCTGCTTTGCTAGACCTCTAGTATTGCATAAAGCATAAATTTTTTAAAATTCCTGTTTTTACTCCTTCTCTATATAAATCATCACTCATTAAATATTTGATGATAACAGGAAACTGAAGCTACATATTTAAAATTATTGGTCCAGTGGAGACTACTCGACAATCCAAAAATTGTAGCTTTGGTTTTTCAAATTCTACAACAAATGATATTTTATGTTCTAATTGTTGTCTTTTCAAACACAAAGTTTATTCAGCATAAATGGTTTTCCCAATGAATTTGCTTTCCCCTTTGATATTTTGAAAAGCAGTGTTTACTGTCTTCTAGATTTTTACCATGTATTTTATCATTCAATTGCTTGAATCTTTGTGGGTATTGACTAAGACTTTGAACTACCATAAATTATCAGTGTAATGTTGTCCTCATGAAATGTGTTTGGAAGAATTTCTTCCTCTATAGTTTTTTTGTAATAATTTAAGAAAAATTGCCACTCGTTCTTTAAAAGTTTGGTAGAACGTAACAGTGAAACTATCTGGTCCTGGGTTTTTCTTTGATGCAAAACTTTGCTTTCCGATTCATTCTCATTAATTGTATTGGTCTGTTCAGATTTTCTTTCTTCCTGATACCAGGGCAGATCTAGGGGCTTCCTGTGAGTTCTGTCCTGTTCATGGACCTTTGGTTTCATCTTGGTGTTGGATCTCACAACAGCACCTGGCACTAAGGTCCAAGATAAAGTCTTGTGCTAGCTTCTGTGCTTTGCTCCCCCATGGTGAATCTCCCCGCTTCTGCTGTATAAAGTTGAATGGGGGGGCAGGTAGTAGAGACATCTGCCTGGTAAATACGGTTCCAGTGGATCAGTCAGTGGGTATTGGCTTGGGACAGGGTTTGTGGTGCTGTGCCAGGATCTGGTTTCAGCGTGGCGGGCCTGGTGCTTAGCTTCAAGTCTAGTGTGTAGACTTAACACACTCTTTCTCCTCCATCCAGGAAATGTTTTGGGAAGCAGTGATGCTAGTAACTCTTTTCTGCCTTCTTCAATGTATTTTTCATATTTATTACATTAAACCTGGAACCATAGTCTCTTAACTGACTTCTTTATGTCTTGGGAATGTGGTTTGGTATATGAATAGGAACTCAAACTGATGTGTCTGTGGGAGATAAATACCCGGGGATCTGAGTCAACTGGCATCTTGCTTTACCTCTTAAATTTTGTTTGCTTTCTCTGATTTTATTTTTAAATTATTTTCATAATTAACATATTCAGTTGTAGCAGAAGTATAGAATCTTAAGGACTGTTGGTTTTGTTCTATTATTCTACTTACTCTTAATTCAAATATTGTTTTATAAATACTATTATTTCAATTCTAATTCATTATTCAGAGATTTAAAACATATTTAGCATAAATTAATTCATTTACTTAGGGTAATATATTGTGTTACTATATGGCTTAGGCTATGGGGGAGATTCAGTGATGATGTAGGAAACATAATAGTAAAACTCAAGAAAATAGTCCAACAAAACTCATATATGAATAGAAATTATGGCCTATCATAAAAGTCGACATTGATAATCACACATATTAATATAAAATATACTATGCACTAAAGGATTAACTCATTGGCTCTGGCTTGTTGAAACTGTATACATTCAAAAGGTTTTACATTTGCTGGACATCAGGGAAATAATCTCTAAGCCCTTGTGTTTTTACCTATTAAAATGATGTTTGTTCACTTGAATACTTGAACCTTGACAAATAGTTTGCACTCACAATGTGGTTTACCGTGGAACCCTTGGAACTTACAGTATCAGCTTGACTTCTGAAGTGGCTTGAGCTATACAGATTGCCTACCATGCCCACATAAGCAATCCTGCAATAAATCCCTGGCATCAGGCTCATGTGAATTTTACCAACATACAATACTTTGTGATTATTGTCACACCACACACCATTGTTAGGAGAATTAGGCACTATCTAAATATACTCTACTGGGAAAAACATTGAGAACTGGTAAAAGATCTGTATTAAACTCCACTCTATGTGCCTTTTATAATTGCCAATTTTAATGTTTCCTTTCACTACAGTAAACAGTAGCCATAAGCAAAATAGCTTTCTGAGTTCTGATAAACCTTTTTTTGGGGGGAGTGGAGTGCAAAAGGATCTAATCAGGGGCACTCAACCACTGATCTATATCATCAGCTTTTTTTTTTTTTTTTTTTTTTTTTTTAGAGACAGGGTTTCACTGAATTGCTTAGCACCTCACCATTGCTGAGGCTGGATTTGAAATCACAATCCTCCTGCCTCAGCCTCCTGAGCCGCTGGGATTATAGGCCTGTGCCTTGTGCCATGGTGTCTGGCCTGATAGACCTTTCAATGAAAAAGTAAACCTGGGAACCAGTGGCTACAGTAACAATAAATATAAAAGATACATGCATCTTACTCTGAGAATATCTTTTTACAGAAGTTGAGGATGGGTGTCTGTGTGCCTGCTCATGTTTTATCTGTATTCATAAAAGTGTATATATGTGTATATGGAAGAATTAACTATACTTTGAATTTTACCATACCCTTCTATCAAAAGCTCTCTCACTTTATGTTACATAATGTTTATTTAATCTCATTTATGTATTGAGATATTCATATTACTATTTATGTTGATTTCAATTTTAGTCCTCTGGGAAAATAAAGTATACTTATTTTGGAAATAGCTTGCATCTCATAGAGAGTAAGAATTGTGAATGGCTGAGATTTAAATTGACTTTGAAATCTTTATGAATTTGTCTAAATCATTTCTTTTGCAAACAATATGCAAATATGAGCTAAGATTTAAAATATTTTCCTATATCATGTGCAAATGAATGGTTTTGCTTTACTTGATAATGTAAATTTGTAAGATGTTATGTGAAGTTTTCTCATTAAAATAGTATTGCTAATTAGTCCCCTAAAGATTTCTTTCTAATGTGTCATTACTGGGTAAATTTTATTTATTAAATATGTTTGATGTGGTTTTAATCAAGTAGTAAGTGAAAGCTGTGATATTACTTTTAATAAGATATTTTAGTTACTTAATTTCTAAGAGAAATTACAATGAACCTCATTCAAGTTGACATTTCTTATATGTTAATTGTGCTGAAATGATTTTATAGGTTAGGGTGAAATTCCCCAAATGGTAACTGGAGCCCAATACTTGATCATTGTTTCATTGAGTATTTATGTTACAATAGGAAATATTTACATGGAATCTCTCTATTCACGAAATTTGACAGCTGTAAATTTTTTTTTTTCTAAAGGAGGGATAATTCTCAATTTCCAAGACAAAAACATGAGGTATTTTGCATGTGACAGGGGACATTTGATAACATTATTTGTTTGTACTAGTTAATGATAACTATACTGGTTTAATTGACGTTCTATATGCTGTAATTTGGGTATGATTTGAGTGTCTCCTCTCAATGTATTCTTCATTGTGAAATATTAAGAGTAAAAATTTAATGTGACTATAGTGTTTAGAGGTGGAGGATTAGGGTTAGAGTCTTTAGGATAGAGCCACATTTGAATGCTGGTACACATGCAGGAAGGCAGAAAAAGTGAGTCCAGAGAATACAGAAGCACATCACACCACAAACACCCACACCACACATTCTCTGCATCTTGCCCGGTGATGATGTGATGCTCTGCATTGCCTTGAACCTCTGCCAGCAAGGTAGCCATCACCAGATGTGAGTCCTCAGACTTGGAGCAGAATTGTAAGCCAAAGTAAAACTCTTTTCTTATGAAGTCACTCAGTCTCAGGTATTTCACTACAGTCATGCAAAATTAACTGAGACATTACATTTTATTGGAGAATAAAATAAACCTTAAATTCAATTAAAAAAAACAATAACAACTTTTCCAAGATGACAAAATCAAGAGTGACAATGCTGGGAAGCCCTCTCAGTTTATCTTTCTCCAAATTCCATGTTCTTTTAACTAATGTATGGTTTGAGTGTTAGATTGTAGTTCAGAGTTGTGTTTTGTAGCAACAACTAGCTCCTAACTAGTTGTAGCTTGCATAATCATTTACTATCTTTGATTTTCTGTTTCTAAGCTATCTTATGTGTTTATTGCCTATACTTCATTTCCCCTTATTTTTCTACATTTAAAATGGGAAAAGGGTGAGTTAGATAATTTTTAGACTCTTTAAGTCCTGGATCACTAATACTGCTTTTTAGGCAACATTTTTGAAGTTAGTAAGGATAAAATTTTCTTTTGTGTACAAGTGATTTAATAAAGAAAAATAAATGAAAGGCCAGTGATAGTTTATCACTTGCTAGATACCAAGTATGCCACAGTCATGAAGTCACCAGAGATCCCAATCCCAAACATAGAACACCTACAATCAGAAAAAGAAAAGTTGAATGAAACATTTTTGTTTAATTTGCAGTTTTCAGGTATTTACTTAAAAAAAATTGCTTAGTACTGTGATGAAATTTTATCTCTACAACATAGCACTTTAGAGAAAAATATTCTTATTTATTATTTTTATTGACGCATTATTATTATACATAATATTGGGATTCATCATGCCATATTTGTGCATGCATACAACATGATTTGATCAATCTCCTTCCCTAAGATCTTTCCTTCCCCTTCTCTCCTCCCACCCTAGATCCACTTGTTACAATCTATTGATCTTCTTTCCATTATCATTATTATGTTTTAAATTAGGGCATTATAATTATACCTATAAATAGGATTAATTTTGGTATATTTATATAGAAAATAGCATATTTTGGTAGATTATGTTCACCAGCACTTCCCCATGTCCTCCCTCCTTTCTCTCTCTATATCTCATTTCCAAAGTCAAGAATTGAATGTATTCTTTTATATGCAGAAGCAAGAGAGAGATGGGGGTGGAGTTAATAAGAAAAGGAAATCTCACAAAAACAGAAAGAAGACCAATAGAAAAATATATTTATTTTCTCATAATTTCCATTAGTTCATGTGCAGGCATGACTTAGGTTTGTTCAGAATCTCAAGGATATAATAAGTGTATCTGCTTTGTATTTGCATTCCATAAAGGCTCACAATCCTTTTCCAAGTTCTTATGGTTATTAACAGAATTTATTTCCTTGCTGCTGCTAAATTATTATGGTTTATTTTATCAACGCCAGTAACAGATATTCTTTGAGCTAAGGAAACTCAAAGTTTCTAATTAGAATGAGTTCACACAGGATAATCTCCTTTTTAATTAACTAAATTCTACTAGTTAGGGAACTTCCTTACATGTTTTCATTTTTTCAACTCCTTCATATTTGCCCTTTAATTTAACATAATTACAGTGATGATATTTCATCACATTTTTAGGTCCTAACCACACCGGAAAAAAGAGGCTTAACAGTGTGTAGGTCACTGAAGATCAACTAAAAATTTTGCCTACCACAAATGTACTTTAAATACCAGATCAGTGTTTTACAAAATCTCAAATTATGGAGTGAGAGAATAACAAACTTCTTTTGTTTCTGATTTCTTTTGATTATCTTTGCATTCTTTTACAATCATAAATTAATATTTATCTAAATGTGATTAAATGAAATTAGAGTTATATTTTTGTTAAAGTAAACCATTCTTATAAGATCCTTAGTTCTGGAGATAACTACATAATAAATATTGAGGAATAGTATGGGGAGAGTCAAATACTAGATGATCCAATGTTATGACTACATCTAGTAGATCAATATTGATAGCTTTTGGTTCAGGGAACAGATGAAGTCTGAAAATTTGTCATTAGGTTTGATTGGTGTATGTGATAAAATTTGTACTTGATTAGCAGCCACATTTTTACCTCAACATGTGAATCAGATCAGTATTTCCTCTGGGGCACAATTTTCTAACATTGTGCATTTCCAGCTCCTCTGTGGTCAACTCGACACATGCAAGGAAAATTGGCTCAGAAATATGAAGTAGTTTATCAAGTAATCTTCACTCAATGACCAGGAGGATGTCAGAGCAATTCTGATTGTTAGTCTATGTTTTCAAGTGCCTGAGGGGTGCATGGAAAACAAACATGGTGAACTGGTGGAAAAGTGATGAACAGTACAAGACACTGTATTCTAGGGCTCCTTCCAAAGACATATGTGACTGATAATTATCCAAATATTAGAGCACATACTGTATTAGCCTTTCATTCATTTTTACCTGCAGGTAGATATACATGTGAATTTGTTTTGTTGTATAGGTTTGTATAAATCTCATAATAATTTAGACTTTTTTTCTTATAATTAAATATTTCTATGGACTTTAGAAGGAAATTTCCAAAGCAAATTCACTTTGGAATATGTATGTTATCCATAGCAGACTGATTCTGGAAAAAATGCATATACATGACCAAGGCAGATGGGAAATATTTGGCAAGGGTTACCCACCAACATTCTTTTCTAGTCTTATGTCCACTATAGTCCCCTGAGTGTCAATCATAAATATGAGGTCCATCACTTTTAGTAGACAGATTTAATTATTACATGAACAGCCTACAGATAATTTTTAAATGTAATAAATTAGTAATGGGGGTCTCAAGTTTTGGTGTGTCTTAATCAGTTTTTTCACTGCTATAAAAAGACCATCCAGAAAATGTTAAAGGAGAAAAGTTTATTTGGAGGTTCATGGTTTCAGAGGTCTCAGTCCATAGACAGCCAGCTCCATGGAGATGAGGCAGAACATCATGGCAGAAGATTGTGGCAGAAGGAAGTGGCTCACATGAGAGCAGAGAGAGATTGCACTTACCAGATACAAAATATATACCCTAAAGTAACACCCCCAATGACCCACGTCCTCTAGCTAGACCCTCCCAGCCTTCAGTTACCCCTCAGTTAATCCCATCAGGAGATTAATTCACAGATAGAGGTAAGACTCTCATAACCCAATAATTTCTCCCCTAAACTTTCTTGCAGTGTCTCACACATGAGCATTTGGGGAACATCTTACATCCAAACCATAATGGCATAAAAATTATCTCATCATATATTCCTTCTTGAGATTTAATATCCTTAGAAGTTGCTTGGACTTTGATGACAAAAAAGTCATTTCTATATGGAAATGCAATTAAGAAGGAATGAAGCAGTTATGCTAGAAGACCATTTTGGATGTAGTATTGCCATGGAATTTAGTTGCACTCGGGAAATTAGATAAATGAAATTTTTAAGCCATTGTCACAACACACACAATTGTATACAAATATGCATAACAATCTTTAGTAAAACAATACATTATAAACCCTAAAGTATGAGTAAAAGTTTGAATGTCATAATGAGAAAAATAAATTCATGCTGCATTGAAAAAATAGTTCTGTCTGTTGAAAATACAATGCAAACTATATATGTAATTTTAAAAATGTTTACCAATTACATTAAACCCATTTGTAAAAAACTAAATTTAATGTTATATATTGTTCTTTTTTAAAGAAATTGGATACACATTGAAAGAGAAATGAATGAAGTCTAACAAAAAGTGGTCTGCTATACTTCAAGTAATTTATTGTGAAGTTTCCAGAGAGGATATATACTCAAGCTATGTGGGAAACATGCCTGCCTCGGGGGAATCTTTATGGACCAGTTGGTTGGCTGCCTTGTCATTCCTAGAGAGGCATTCTTACCTCTTTACACTACTTTGACATGTATTGAAAATGGATCTCTGAGGGGCTGGGCTTATGGCGCAGTGGTAGTGTGCTCGCCTAGCACACATGAGGCACTGGGTTCAATCCTCAGCACCACATAAAAAATAAAATAAAGAAATTCTGTCCACCTACAACTAAAAAATAAATATTAAAAAAAAAAAGAAAATGGATCTCTGAGATTCTAGAGATCTACATTGTAACAATCAAATATTCTTTTTACTGACCTACTATTGTTTTCTCTACCTTGTAATACTAATTTCTATGGCATTCCTCTAATCAGCGACATTACAGGCCTCTCTTCTTTGTACCCCACCCACTCCTGGTCACTTAGATTGATGTTCATCAATGTTTGTGAGATTAAGATTCATGTTTCTTAAAAGACAAATTAAAGCTGCTGCAAATCTCTACAATCCCTAGAATTCCAAATGCCCTATATGTAAATCAGACAATCCTAAACATACTCAAATGGATGAAAATGCATCTAGCCATTTTTAAATGATGTAATGAATGTGCAAATGAAAACATTATTTACATGAAGAACTAAAATTAATTTTAAAAATCGTTTGAATAATCACATAAACATGTCTTAAATTTTCAAAGTTCTTTTCCCAGACATAACACTACCAATACAGTAAAATTTACTTTTATTTTAATCTTTAAATACAGATGCTAATGAAAAGCTATGGAAAATTGAAACTTTCCATTAAAATCACTTGTTGTAAACACTCTCAAGGTAGACATCAACTTTGTATTACTCACAACATAATGTAGAATAGCAGTTCGTTAACAGTCTAAAGAACATTCACTTGGTAATTATTTTAATGTATGACTTTCATTGATTTCCTGTTTGCATTTCCTCATTTTTATTTCTTGCTGAATATCATTTCCTCTACGGAAGTCTACCTTTTCAAATTCAGTTCTGGCTTCGCATGAGGTTACTTTTATATTTTGATTTGGGGCTGAAAGTAAATGTAGTATACAAACAATGATTCATGAGTTTTGAATTGTGAACTTATAATTACTAAGCATGCATTTTAACTCATATTAGGCTTGATATTTAAAATGAGGTTGGATTCTTTTTGAAATATATACTTTATTAGCAGTATATTTAAATCATGTGGAGAGGGATGTTAGGTCAAATTATTTTTGTCAATCTACTGACTGTGTCAGGAGGATGAAAGGAATTAATCTTTGCAGGAGTGACATTTTTTATCTACACTGAATCTATAAATGAAAAGCTGAAATCAGAAATATATGTGTACAACTTTGTTAAACGTGTGAACTGTCCATTCAACTTTACAATTCAAAATAAAATTGCCAGAGATGAAGTTCCAACTTATAGTCTTTCACTTCAATCTATTTTTTATCATATGTTCCAGTTGCTTGTGGATATTTCACATGCATATCTACTCTTAATGCAATAAAAACTATTTTGAAAGAATAAATTATGGATGCCAAGATAGTAGAGCTGGGTTTTCAGTACAAGGTTTACTAGGCTAAAAGGTTTCATATAAACTCAATTTTTGCCTATAGAGTATGGAGAAAAATTCACCTTGAAGTTTATTGATATAATTTAGTTCCTTGCAATTACAAGGGAGAGTTCCCTGATTCCTTACTGAATGTTCAGCTGGGGACCATTCAGTTGCTAGGGGCTCATTTCATTCCTTGCTCTCCATTGTCAAACAAGCAATGACATGTAAAGTCCTTCTGGTGCAAATGGAATCTCTTTCTCTATCTCTAACCTCTATATCTATAATTGAAGGACTCCTATGACTATGTCTTCTCCATTTCCATTAATATCCTTATTTTAAAGTCAACTTATTGTGTCCTTAATTACATCTATAAAATCTACTTTTCCATGTAACATGACATAATCACAGCATTTATCACATTCATAGACTTCATCCACACCCAAGGTGAGAGAATTACACAAGAGTACAGCTAATTGGAGGCTATCTAGGAATCTTGCCTACTACAATATTTTCATGCATGGTTTAAATTTATAGGACACTTATATAAGTGAAAAGCTCTGTCAACAAAACTCAAGGTTTCACAGTGAAAACAAAAAGACTCACCATCTTTTTATCTTTTTAGGATCTCCATCACTTTTGGTTTCTGCTATTATTTACAGTCACTTGAAGCTCTTGAGAGAGATAGAGATGGATGCTTTTAGGATAGGTGCTAGTTTTCTCTCCTTGTATCATTGCTTATTTGATAATGTATACATGGAAATAAGACTCATAAACTAAGAAAGAGAAGAATTACTGGGGCATATAAATTAAAATCTAGGTAATCTTCATTTATATTAGCCAAATAGTGATTTAGAGAATTTTATAATTCCTGCATCTTGTAAACCTGGTAACTTTATTTCCATAATTGAAAAGTCATTTTTATAGTAGAAAAAAAATGTATTTTCATGAAAATTATTTAAAAGAACTAAGGTTTTTATGATCTCAGGAAATCAATTTATCAATATAAAGTTTAGATATATTTGCAAACTTAAGGTTATTTTAAAGCAATTCAGATTGAATTTTAGTTTTTAAATGAACAAGTTAGAAGATAGATAATGCTAATATTCCAATGTTAAATAAGTCAAATTATTAAAATTTATAAATAATAGGTATTACTTATACTCCATAATGTAAAATGGATTTAAAATGATAAGAGGGAGGTAAGATTGGCTATATAGTGGTAGTTAGCACAAGGGACAAATTGTTGTATATATTTAATGTATATATGTTGTATATGTTTAATGTGGTCATACCAAACTACTTACAAGAGAAAGTGACATAGAAGTGCACACAATTTATATCAATGCCAATCCCTGGATTTGATATTATATTTACATAAGATATAATTGATGGAGTATACTGGGTGGGTAAAGGGTACACAGAACATCTGAGCACTATTTTAGAAACTCTCTACAAATCTATGATTATTCAAAATGAAAAGGTGGTAAAATATTTTTAAAATAAAAATGTATGCATATGGAAAACCAGGCTATGGACTATAAATAATTTTAATAAAGGGATATTTAGTGAGTGCATTTTTTATTGTAAGTAAATCTTTCTTGATTTGTTACATCACATTGATATTTATTCAACAGAGCTATGTGTTATTATAAACGGGACCTCTTTTACTTCCCGAAAAGCATAATAATTACATTTTAGATTCTGTATAGTCTTGCAATTAAAATATCTTAACAGTCTTTTGAATTAATTAGGACATTCATTTCACCATAGTCATAGTTTCACATATTGTATAGGTGGATTCATGAACTCTCTACTGTCTCCACTTGTGTAAAAATTACAGCTTCTACTTATAAGTAATTTAATTTGTTTTTTTAAAAAATTTTCAATATTAATCAACATGCAAATTTCTGTTGCCTTTTTTGGGGTTCTGACTTTTTAAAATGATATTAAGGACTTTTGTGGGAAATAATTTGGGAAATTTGAAAAGAGACTAGCACTTGGGTAATACTGTGGACTACATATAATAAATTCTTGATTGTGAAAATGTATTTTATTAATATTATCTAGGAGAATATTCTTGTTTCAAAGATGATATGAACTACTTATCAGAAAATATCATACAATAATTTATAAATTATTCTATAAAAATATCATTTATGTATGAGTATATCACATTTAGAGACATTTGTAAGTGTACATTTACAGAGTAAGAGAAAACAAAAAAATACAAAAACAAGAAAATATAAGAGCATATTAGCAACAGACTAGTGTAAGTATAGAGCAAATTTGTTTCCATCATACAATTCCTTCAAATTTTTTGAAGGTTTGAAATTTTTCAATATAAAATTTAAGGAAAATAAGGATGACTTCTGAATAATTAGAACTGGTAATGATTCCTGCTCAAATTTGCATTTAATGGCAAACAATAAAAAGAGGAGTTCAGAGCATGCATGAAAACAGCAATTAAAGAACAATATAACTGAGTTTCTATAGTTCAATATAATATTGATCATTTTCTAAAATATTTTGCCCATTATGCTTGAAAGTGTTTCTGTTGAAGCATCTATAAGAATACTCTTATTGTAGTTACTGTCTAGTAACTATCTTAAGAGGAGTGTTGAATATTAATTAAAGAAAAGGCAATGCAAAAAGCCAATGCAAATTTGGAATATTTACTTAATTTTATGTTATAACTGTTCTTTTGTATGGGGGGCATACACCAGTGATTAAATTGAGGGTATGCTAACACTGAGCTATACCCTCAGCCCTTTTTAAATTTTTACTTTAACATAAGATCTCACTAAGGTATGCAAGCTGGCTTCTCAATAATCAATTACGTAATCATCACACTCCCAGTATGATTTATGAGGAAGGACACCATGAAGCTTTGTGATTTCTAGCCAGGTTAGAAATGTTTCTAACAGTTTTATGAATGAAATTTTATATAGACACACATTGTTAAATGCAATGTAAATTGTAATGGGCTAAAGAAGTTTACAGAGTAGTCACACAAATAAAGTTACTTGAAGTGTTGTAGAACATTAAATGGTCATTAAGATGACTTAAACTTTTTTAAATTTTAAAATGAAATTGTATTATTGTGGTTGAGAAATTCACAGTATATCAGAAGAAGAACCTTCTAAAGAAAAAGTGGTACATCTTTAAAAGTAAGGTATTCATACTATTATACTTGGTTTATACACACACACATAAGGAAAGCTAAGCTCATAAGAAAGAAAAATTTGTTTTGTACAGTTGTCAATCATAACTAGCAGAACGCTTATTTAAAAATGTAGAACACCTTTGAAATTTGTCAAGTGTAGCAATAGAAGCCAGGTGTTTATAATACCCTATAATGTAAGTATTTTCATATACCATTACTACTTTGAAAAAAAAATTCTATGAGGTAGGTGGTTATTTTATATGAGAAGATAAGAACTTGATATTATTACAAGATTGTGTCAAATTATACAGGTTGTTTGTTAGACAATACTATGGATATTCAACATTTGCTTCTGAGGTAGTTCCAGATGCTTACATTTAACCAAGAAGCTTCAAGGATGGCACAAACTGACCATTAGTTAGCTAATATGACACTATGATCTTAGAATAGAATAGTGTATGTAGAAGAGATATAATAATCTACAACTGGCCTTGGCAGACAATGAAATTTGAATATTTGGATTAAATTTAGATATACATATAGTTTTATTTTGGTGCTGAGTATTTAACCCAGAGGTACTGTACCACTAAGCCACATCCCCAGACTCTTGTTTTTTGAGACAAGGTCTCAGTATGTTGCTTAGGGCCTTGATCTCTCTGCTTCAGCCTTCCAAGTTGCTGGTTGCCACAGCCCGTGTTCCAGATGGCAACACTGCTTGACAAAGTTCCAGTGGGCCCATATGGATATAGGGTAAAGCATTTACTCCTTATTTTGTTTTTGCTTGGAGTGATTGTTGGCGGGATAATAGAGATAATTATACTAATGAATGTTTTCTTGCTAACCCTGAAGAAAAAACACTCTTGTCCACTTCTATGCAGAAGTTACCTCAGTCTGGAGTTAATGATTATATCGCTCAGGAGAACAAACAGTCTCAGTCTCCTATTATGCCTTCCAGCCTTTTCCTAGGAAAGATAGAAATACCTCCTTTTGGAAGCCCCCACAATGTATATGACTTCATGAAAACGTTTGCTCTTCCTAGGAAAAATATATTCCCTAGCCCATTCAATGGGAAATGTAGACAGCCGATGTGGCAATTGCAGCAGCAAGAATTGTGGGCAACAAATCCTCCTACTGTACCCAAGCCAAAAGCTATAGCTTTGGTACAGCAAAAGTCCTGGCCCAGGTGGGTTCCTCCTACCAGACATTCAGGATCATATATATTCTTTGAGTTGGGAAAGGGAGTTACATTGCAGGTACCCAGATGAATAGTTACTACTCCAGAACCACCACCTACAGTCACACAGCCTCCTTTACTTTGGACAGGAGCCTATATATATGGGGAAAGATGGGTTTCATGTATAAAACTATCACTCTGGGAAGAATCAGGAGACAGAGACCTAGATGTTTACCTAGGGAGGTAGAGTTAAAACTATGCAAGCAATGATTTGAGCAGAACTTAAGTAATGGTAATTTGGGAAGATTTTATACTAGAAATAATATATGTAGATGATAGTATAGAAGATGTGATTTTAGTCAAGTGGACTAGCTATATAGGAACTTACTTATTCATTTATAGAAGAAGTAGAAACTTAAGAGTCTGATGAAAACCACAAGCCACAGTCTCACACCTAGTAAATTATTATTAGCTTTGCCTGGTTATTATGTATTAGCACATATTAGCCTCAATGGTTATTCTTAGAAAATTAAGGTAATGGGTTTAAGAGGATAAATGAGACTTTAAAATTTTTAAGGTAGACATTAAGATAGGTTAAGAAAAAAATGTAACTGTAGAAAACCTCTAGATGAAAGGTAATAGATTAACATTTTGATAGGTCTATTGTTTAGCTTATGTATTATGTTTTTCTATTTTAAGCTGACCAAAACTGTCATATGTAATTGTTAAATATAGAACATATCTTTTATGTATTTCCTCATTCTGGGATCTGATGGAATAACATCTTGCTACATTTGTATAATTACTAATGTATTCATTTATGATGATCTAATGATTTTAATGCAAATAGTCTATGAGAAAAACAAAGTTTGTAGAACATTTTATGGGTATAAATAAAGCACTGCCACTGAGCAAATTCAGAAGCAGGTTGCACCACATCTGGTCTCTGTCTCATTCCCTGTCGTCCCCTCGCCGAAACCACTCATCTCACCTCAGGACCTGACACCCTGCAGAGGCTGGTATTACAGGCATGCACCATTGCACCTGTCTAGGCAATGCAATTTTTTTTCAAATTCTTTTTAGTTATAATGCTACAAGGATACACTTTGACATAATCACAAAAGCACAGAACCCAATCCACTTTGATTTAGTCCCAGGGCTCCCTCCTACCTGCCCCGCCCCCTCCACTCCACCAGTTCCTCTTCAATCCATGTACAGTTCACTTTCTTAATAAAATTAATTAGTGTCTAATGGGTGCACCTGATACTGGGACCCACCAGTCCACATCCATGCAAGCACATACAAAAGTTGGGTCAGATTCATTCCACTGTGGTCAGTGCATTTTTTAACCTTAATGCATCATCTTTATATCAAGCAAGACTGTTTCATGAAGTTCAACTATTATCAAGATCATTTTCAATGTCATGCAAATAAAATGTCTTATTGTGTTAGACATAATGAAGCATTCCTCATGATAAAATTATAGGACCATATATTTTCAATAAATTGTTTTACTTCTAACAGTGTCTCCCCCAGTAATTCTAGTGACAATATTGTGTGTTGGTTCATATGTAATTTATATGTGTATTTTATTAATTTAGAAGTTGTAGCAGTTGAATTATAAGCAGAATATTTAAGTTACTGGTAAGAGAAAATAAATGATATTTGACATAGCTATAAGAAGACTTTTTCTAATATAACAAGCTAATATTTATACTAAAATTTTTACTTAACAGTTCTTATTTTCAAAAAACATATTCTGACCATGATTACAACTAGACAAGTAATTACTTATGTTACCAATGAACAGTTTTATATTTTATGTGTCCCCCAATTCCTTTTTAAAGATTTCCTAATATCACCCTGGTGTGTATTGGCCAAAATGTAGTATTTCATTGGGCACAAAATCTGCTAAGAGACACAGAACTGTGGTCATGTTGCAAAGAAAAGTCCCAGAGGATGAGTATGAATCCCCAGTTCTAGGAACTGTGACATCTGTGGCTGACACTGGAGAACATATAAAGTCAGTCCATTCCATCCTGGGCTTTCCTGTGAGATAATGGAAGACTATGTCAGAGTATTAAGAGCTTTTGAGGAGACACTCTGTTGAATCATGATTCTTTGAAAGCACAAGGCATTATTCTGCTTAGTATTTTTTCTTAGCCCTGAACAATAAAGTCAATGACAAAATAAAGAATTGGATATGGACTTATAAAACAGTGGCACATCAACAAATTGTCTGCACCATAGTGCACACATATCAGAAATAAATTTTGTCCTTTCTGGTCCACATTTTATTCTCATCTATTCAAACACTCTCTGACACTAAATGTGCAACGTATTGAAAGATACAGAAAAAAACTTGTATGTCCTCTTTATCAAGTGAGAAAAAAGACAATGAACCACAAGGTTACTTTGCCACCCTTGCATGCTGGCTTTTTATACTGTGAGGATAAGATTGATCATTGAATTCAGGGCATGCCTCACCCCAAAATAGGAAACATCTAAACTTCTTTAAACCCAAACTGACCAATGGTCTGTAATTGCTTATTTCTCTATCAGCTCTCATATTTGAAATCACATAAGCCTATTTATACATCTTTTATTGATAACTTATACTCATGATGCTGAACTTTTGCCTGATGAGTGCAGAATCCATCATTGTTTCCCTAGTGCTTTAGCATTGTACTAACACAAAGACAGTGCCTGATAACATTTTGAGAGAATCAATCACCTCTGTCTCCAAGGCTCATTTCTTTATAATAATCCATAAACTTGAGCAATATTACTTGAAATCTCAGTGTTAACCTGCCATAGTGCATATCTGATGTCAAAGGCAAAATATTTAAATGTGAGACAATATGAAGTCCCTGGGGATAAACTGAGTGGGAAAAGAGATGTAGTTAAGATAATCAGACCAGTGAAAATACAAGGCTTTGTATATGCATGTTTGAGAATGAATAATGCAGAGAAAAATGCAAAAAAAAATGAGCATGTTGAGCTAGAGAGTACAGAAAACACATAGTTGTGAAGGAGATAATTTGAGCTGTCCTTGTGAATGTGTGTGAATTTGCATCTGGGGGAAAGAGAAGGACATTACATTAGACATCTGGTATACTATTGTTATATTTTCCTCTAGTTCACCAAATCCCAGAACACACTTTTCCCATCATTTCTGCACCTGAGGGCTTTTAATTAAAGATGTGTGTTTTAGCTTAAATTATTTTTTTTACTTCCCTTCTCTTTTGTCTCTTTCCATAGATGTTTTTACTTATCAGTTAAAATTTTATTTTATTGTTGATGACAAATTATTCCTTTTACTCTCTACCCTTTGCTAAGCTATCATTACCTTTAACCTTCTCAGGCCAATATATCCTATAATTCACAATAGCATTTTGTCAATAAACTGGGTAAATTTTGCAATAATATTAATTGCAATTGATTGTCCATAAGGTCATGCTGAGAGGGATTGTGTCTTTTGAATCTCTGACCATGACATTAATATTTGAACACTAATGACACAAATTGTTGCATGAATGAGGGTGAAAGAAAGCTTGCTAGAACATTTCTCAGAAGATGCCAGGATTGATGAATCTGAAACCCATCACTTCTAGGATAGCATTTGACACCTCTGTTTCGCTATGGGAATTTTCATACTTCCTAGACCCCAGGGACAATTATGATAACAAGAATTGATGATTCAAGAAGCCAATTAATAATCTCTCAGCAATTCATGAAAAATATAGGTTTTAGGGGGTGTACCGGGAATTAAACTCATGGACACTCAACCACTGAGCCACAACCCCAGTCCTGTTTTGCATTTTATTTAGAGACAGGGGCTCATTGAGTTGCTTAATGCCTCACTGTCTGAGGCTCTACTTGACCTCTTAATCTTCCTATCTCAGCCTCCTGAGCCACTGGGAATACAGGCATGTGCCACCAAGCCTGGAGGAAAATATTGTTTCAAGAAATGTACGAACAATGCAGTAGCATTCATGTTGGATGCTAAGCAAAAACTGTGGTCTGCTAATTCCTGCAGGTGCCTGATTGTGCATAAGAACTTAATCTGTGATCTTGACTCAAATCTATAAACTTTGATATAGTGAGTCTCATTCCATGAATAATATCTATTATGCTTAGTCACCAAAAATAATGGGTCTTCTCTATCCAACCCTTTTATCTCTCCTGTCCCATTTGACCAATCATTTTATCTTGACTCTAATCTGATATTATGTTTTTCCATAGAAATCTCACATATTCTGGAAATGTCAGTACAATTTAATTTTTTGTATAGCATTGATCTCTAAGATTTATAAAGAACTCAAGAACTTAACACCAAAAATAAATAAATAAACAACCCAATTAATAAATGGACTAAGGACTGCACAGACACTTCTCAGCAGAAGTTATACAATCAATCAACAAATATATGAAAAAATGTTCAACATCTCTAGTCTTTAGAGAAATGCAAATCAAAACTAAGATTTCGTTTCCAATCAGAATGGCAGTTATCAAGAATACAAACAACAACAAGTGTTGGTGAGGATGTGGGGAAAAGGGCACACTCATACATTGCTGGTGGGACTGCAAATTGGTGCAACCAATCTGGAAAGTAGTATGGACATTCCTTAGAAAACTTGAAATAGAACCACCATTTGACCCAGCTCTCCTACTCCTTGTTCTATACCCAAAGGACTTAAAAATGGCATACTACAGTAACATAGCCACATCAGTGTTTATAGCAGCACAATTCACAATAGTCAAACTGTGGAACCAACCTAGATGCTCTTCATTGATGAATGGATAAAGAAACTGTGGTTTATATACACAATAGAATATTACTCAGCAATAAAAGAGAATAAAACTATGGCATTTGCAGGTAAATGATGGAGTTGGAGAACATCATGCTAAGTGAAGTAAGATAATCCCTAAAAACCAAAGTCCAAATATTCTCTCTCATAAGTGTATGCTGATCCACATGTAGGAGGGGGCATGGGAAGAATGAAGAAACTTTGGTCAAAGGGGAGAGAAGGAAGGGGATGGGACATGAGGGCAGGAAACATGGTGGAATGTGATGGACAACAATGCCCTAGGTACATGTATGACTGCACATATGGTGTAACTCTATATTGTGTAAAACCAGAGAAATGAAATTTGTGCTCCATTTTGTGTACAATAAATCAAAATGCATTTGCTGTCATATAAACCTTATTAGAATAAATATAAATAAAAATTTTAAAAAATAAAATACAATTATATTTGTTTTACCAGCTTGCTTGCCCTATAACCAGAATTGTCTCTGAGAATTTAAGAGACTCCATTAAACAGAAGCAGTTTCCTCTCCATAGCCTAGTCATTGAATGTCTAGAGCTATAGTCCATAATTATAGGGTCCCTGATTATTTATTTCAACATATTACTTTCTACTTCCAAAAAGAGAAAAGAAAAGAAAAGGAAAGGAAAAGAAAGAAAACATTTGCCCTCTCTTGTTACCACTAATAACTATAGAGAGCCATCTGTGGACTGTGTGTGGACCACCACACAAGAGTCTCCCACAGCATTAGACATGGGCTGACCTGCTGTAGCCACAGCCCCTCTGACATGAGTGTGATCTGCCAAGATGTCAATCAACCTGCTGACTGCAAGACTCTGCCTTCTTCCTACCTTGGGAAAGAATGTTCTATGGAAGGATTTTGAAGTCCCCTGATATAAATAAAGCACATGTGGGGTCCATTTGCCATCTTGCCATGTGCTGGAAATCAGAAAAATTATTTGGCTGTGGGCCCAACCAACCCCTGCGTTTTGAAACTATTTTCTGTGATATATTTTTTTATCACCTTATTTCTTTTAGCTAGTTCTTTAACCAGTCAGGGAATCTTATCCTTGTCATCCATGCAGGATGTAGAATTGACATATGGTGGCTAGAACAGGGAACTGGAGATTCTCGACATGTGGAATTGAAAGTGCCAGTTATCAGTTACCTTGAGTCTTGCTTCTCTGAATGCTGAAGTATAACACCAGAGAAGCACACCAAAAGGCAAGCAAAGGGTGGAAAGTGAAGATTTATTTAAAGGATAGAAGAACATATTTGTCCCAGGAGGAGAGGGACCCAAAAGTGGAATCTGTGGGATGAGGAAGTCCCATCCCTTTTATACAACTAATATCTTCTTTGTCCTTTTACATTCCTTTCCTCTATCTTGTTAATTTTCCCTCATCCTATACCTGTGATTGGAAGATGCTGGTGGGGAGGCAAAAGGTGGTGTGGGCTGAGGGTTAGGGAGGGGTAATTGGGTAGGAAGGAGTCTCAGGGTGGATTAGCAGTTTCCTGTGTGCTGAAGAGTTGCTTCATCAACAATTCTTTAGGGGTGATAACTGCTGGGCTTTTGGGGACATTTTTATCTTTTACTATGGGATCCTCCAACTTTTTGATTCTGTATTTGTTTGACTTGTTTTTCTCAATTTGGCCCAATTTTATCTATCTACTCTGACTACCTATTTTTAATTCTGGCTTTAGAATTGAAGGTAATTATTGTGTGTGTCACCCTCTCTCATAGAAAAATCATGTATGTGGATTGGCTTATTGTGAAATTATATTGTGAGAGTAAGAGAGGAGAGAGGAAGTGTTGAATTGTGGGACATTTAGCAGGGGGAATTCTTTGTCTTCAGACAAAGAGTTTTATGTTGTAATTTGGAAGATGTTAATGAACCAGTAAGGAAAAAAGATAAGAAGAGCACAGCTCCCTCAGTTCTTGTAAGGAATTAGGAAAACTTGTATGTGGTTTTATGAAGAGGAATGGTTTGATTTACATATTTGTAAAAGACTCAGCAGGGAGTTCATGCAGAAATCCCCAAACTGTGTTAAAAGAATTTGAAAGAGTCTGAAAGATAGAGTTAAAAGTCTCAGACCTAGGAAAAAGGTTATCTCAGATCTTAATATTTTTTGGTCTATGAGCAAACTGACTCAGTAAAAACAGAAAGAAAAATTAAAGGGGAAAAAAAATCACTCCATGAGTACGACTCACAAAAGGCCAGGAACAGCCCTGATCAAATTTCTTTAGGGAGAGAGATGCAGGAAGATAGAGAAAGGGCATGGATGGGGAACTCAAAGTCAGAGTAAGAACTTAAATTGGAAACAGACCTTCATAATTTGCATTTAAATGGCACCAGAGGCTGGGGACTAGGGCTTCCAGACTGGGGGAGCCAAATGCCAGCATATCTCCTCCTGGCCCAACAGAATCCTTCCAGAGCTGCCTACATTCTAGTTTCAGATGGGAATACATGGGAAACACTCAAAGCAAGACAGGACAAGAGATGGGGTCCCCAAAACTGCAGTGGAATTTCAGATCATGTGGAGAGCACAAGGAGATAACTGGCCACATGGCCGCCCAGCATGGCAAATTGATTTTACACGGGCTTCTTCCAAGTCCCACCTCCCAGCTTTTCCAGACAAACTGCTGCTCTCCTGGGTTTCCTCTCAGTCCCTCCCACCATCTCTGATTCAAAGATTTACAGGGATTGTTCCAGAATTTATCCAAAAGGAGGATTCTACAGAGTGGAAAGAAAGATTGGAGAATTCTAGAAGGAAGAAAGAAGACATTTCTGGGTTAAAAATTCTTTATGTATTAAAGTCTTTGATGATAGAAAGGAAAAGATTTTTCTGGATAGGAAAACCTTTGTATGATTATGTATAGGAAGGCCTGACCAAGTGATATAGAAGGTTTCAATAGGTAGAGAACAATTTTAAATGTAATTAATTTGGTTATAAATGCATGAAACAATAAAAAATATTTAAGGATTTTCCCTAAGATTAAATAGTAATATACTTGTTAGTACAGAAAGACC
>PVHX01018445.1:0-36946 GCA_004024805.1 Geosciurus inauris | reverse complement strand
GGGTGAAGAGGGAGAGATCCAGGCTCTGACCCAGGCCGTGGGGTGAAGAGGGAGGGATCCAGGCTCTGACCCAGGCCGTGGGGTGAAGAGGGAGGGATCCAGGCTCTGACCCAGGCCGTGGGGTGAAGAGGGAAAGATCCAGGCTCTAACCCAGGCCGTGGGGTGAAGAGGGAGGGATCTAGGCTGATTTCAGGCAAGGACATGGGGAAGGACAGATCTAAATTCTGACCCCACCATTCTGCCCTTGGTCCTGCACATCTGGAGAAAGGTACCCTGCATCTTCCTTGGCCTCTGCCTGAACAAAAGTACCGAGAGCTTGAGCCTCTTTGGGGACAAGGACAAGTTCAAAAGCAGCTGCCTCTTCTGGTGCTGCCCCCAAGGGAGCAGAAGTCAACTTCCCATGGTCAGTTCGTCCTCGAACGAAAGGTTCCCTGAAGGAGAGGCTGCATCTCAGCCAACTGATGACCAGCTGCACTCCCGCTTCCTAGCCCGGGGCTGGCCCACCTAGCCTCCAGGGAGACCTCGAGAGTCACTGCAGCCTGGGGCTCCTGCACTGGAGGCTTCCAGGAAGGAACCTCGCACCAGACGTAACAGCTGGGCCAAAGGGAAGCCTGGACCACTAGGCCTGGCCATAAACCTCCCAGGGGCTGGCCCCAGAGCTGGGCCCATCAGAAGAGAGAGAGGGGCAAGCCACAGGGTGCCATCAAACCCCAGTACTAACGCCAGGTCTGCAGCAACCCTCCCACTGTCCAGAGGGGCAGGACCCTCTCCTCCAGGCAGCACTTACAGTCCTGCCGTCCCACCTGAGGGGACCTGGGACTTCAGCAGCACTCAAGGCCTCAGGCCATGGGATTCAAATAAGACGCAGGGCCAATGGTCCCTTCCACAGCCCCCCCATCCCTGGGCCTGGCTGACTCCACTCCAGCACACCAGCGGACTGGCCGGCGCCTGGATGCGCCAAGCACCCTCCACCCACCACAGGCTTCTGCATGCAGTCCTCGGGGATCCCAGGATCCCCAAGGCTGCTCCCCTGCACCCGCAGGCATTTGTTTACTGCCTGGCTCGCCTGTGAGAAGGCAGGGACCCTGTGGTCTGGGAGGGACAGTGCAGGCTCTGCAGTCAGGCCACCTGGGTTCGAGTCCTGACTCTGGCTTGCTCCCAGGGAGCCCCTGGGCACACGGCTACCTCTGTGCCTGTCTCCTCATCTGTCAAGCTGCTTCAACAGACAGCACCCACTTTGCAGGCTGCCTGAGGGGCCTGTGCAGAGCAGGGCCTCTGTCATCACTTGTGGGTGACTGACTTGGATGCAGGAGGTGCCACCTGGAAAGGTACTGCAGAGGGGCCTGGAAGGCAGGGCATGACAGTGACTATCAGCGGAGATGGCGGGGAGCTGCAGGGGACAGGGGCCCTAGAACAAAAGTCTCAATGTCACTAAGGGGATCATGGCACTGTGACACTTCCAGAGGGAAACCAAGCAGGGTCCAGAGCTCACGTACCTGCCCAGAGCCAGTCTGGCTGCCTGTCAGTCAAGTGCCTGGGCAAGCAGTGACCTGAGCTGCTTTCCTGTCGTGGCATGAGGACACTCCTGGCCAGGAACGCTGGTGAAGCCACAGCGTGGAAGCTGTGGCTCCTTCTGTGGGCCCTCCCTCACTGTAGGACCCTGTGTCCCTCCCCACCAGGGACAGCCTGAACATGCCTCTCCCTGTGGTCCCTGGCTGGACCTCACACCTCTCCTGGTGATGCAGGGGAGACTGCTCCACAGCCAGGCACCATGCACCCTGGCCTCCCTCCCCCATGCCTCCCAGGGCTCCACCTTCCCTCCCATCCCAGGCCCAGGAGCCCCAAAGGTCTTCCCTTGATACCTCTCGGCTCTGCAAATCCATCTACCACCTTGGCACCAGTTCTGAGGGGGCCGTTCTTTCTGGCCTTCCTACCTCCAAATCAACGTGGTCAGGAACTCCTAACTGGGCCTCCAACTCATGAGCATCATGGGACCACCCGGCTCCCAGTGCACAGGTGAGAGACACCAGGCCTGCCACTCATCAGCCCCCTGCCCCCCGCCATCCCTCCCTGCTTCAACTCCAGTGAGGTGGAGGGACCAGGCACAGGCGTGCGCCCAGCTCTAGCAGCTCACCGCGGCAAGGTGCTAGCCTTCGCCAACCCGCCACACAAACTGGGCAGATCTGGTACCTCATGTGGTTAATGGTGAGGGCTGAACGTTAAAGTGTGCTTGATAAAGTGTGGCTAACACGACAAGTCCAGGTGGAGTCCCCCCTATCTGAAATGATGGGGGCTGGAAGTGTTTCAGGTTTTGAATTTTTTTGGATTTGGGGATATGTGCATATACCTAACAAGACCTCTTAGGGAGGGGACCCGAGTCTAAACACGGAATTCACTTATGTTTCACATCTACCTCACACACAGAGCCTGAAGGTCATCTGGGCCTGTGCTTTGACTCTGACTTGTCACCTGAGGTCAGCATGGAACTTTCTACTTTCCACATCATGCTGGTACTCACATTTGAGATTCTGGAGCCTTTTGAAGGGACACTCAGTTTGTACTTGCAAATATTGTCCCTTCTCTACCTGAACTCCTCTCTATCCATCCTTCTCCTAGGCCAGGTGTTCAGCACAGGTCTCTGAACGTTAGTGACAGTTCCTTCCCCGCCAAGTTGCCACCATCTGTCCAGTAGGATGGCATCTTCAGCAGCCTGTTTGCTGGCCCCCTGGTCCCTTCAGAGGTCCGTGTCATGGTACTCAGCACCCTTCTCGAATCACTCCCGATTCTGCCTCCTCCATGCACCCCTGGACTCTGAAGGCTGCTATCAAAAGGGCTATTCCCGCTCCCTCGGCACCGCCCCGCTCCCTGTGCAGGTGGTCGGCTCCTTCTGAACACCTGATAGGGAACCCAGGGACTGTCACCTGCCTCTCTTTCGGCCTTACCAACCAGAGTGGACACTGGGTGTTCTCTTCACTGGCTGTGTGACTTCAGGCAAGAGAATTCTCTGTCTCAGTTTCCTTCTGACAGAATGGAAACAACACAATGTCTAACAACGTGTAGCACTAAGAACAGCGCGTAGTCCTTGCCAAATGCTAGAAAATGTTAAGGTGACTACTTCTTCGCCATCGTTATCTTTTTTTTGTGGTACTGGGGATTGAACCCAGGGCTTCATGAGTGCGAGGAAAGTGCTCTACCACTGACCTGCAGACACAGCCCTTTTTATTTTGAGACATGGTCTCACTAAGTTGCCCAGGCTGGCCTTGAACTTGGGATCCTCCTGCCTCAGCCTCCTGGGTATTTGCGATGACAGGCTACCCACACCTAGACTAGCCTAGGCTTATTCTTTTTTTGTTGTTGGGAGAGGGATACCGGGGATTGAACCCAGGGACGCTTAACCACTGAGCCACATCCCCAGTTCTTTTGATTTTTCATTTTGAGACAGGGTCTCACCATGTTGGTTAGGGCCTTGCTAAGTTGTTGAGGCTGGCTTTTAACTTGTGATCCTCCTGCCTCAGCCTCCCAGTCACTGGGATTACAGGTGTACAGGTATGCGCCACCACATCCACGTCCTATGACTTATTCTTCAAAATGAAAACAAACCAAAAATCTACAACAAACCTTGACAGAAAGCTAAAATAAGCCCCTGCCGTCATGTTCTGACCTGGCTGCACCTCGCTCCTCCGACAGCGCTGTCCCTGAACTCTGACTTGCAGCTGGCACCAGATCCCTGCCTGGAGTTCCTCTCCATGCTTCTCCACCCAGGATTTGCACATCCTTGGAGATCCCTACCCTGGCTCCACAGCTGACTCTCAGCGATTCCCTGTACCTGACTGCTCAGGATGGTCCTACTGGGTCACTAGGCCACCTTTGGGTTGACATGTGCTGCTTTGTCCTTCGACACAGCCCTGCCCCCACCGCCCATCTGTCTGGAGGCCAGGGCTGGTCTCACTGGGCTATGCATCTTGACAACCAGCTGGGGCACAGTGATAGTGGCTCAGCTCCCCCCAAGGCCTGGCCTGTCTTTCCCCTCCCCTGGAGCAGTGGCAGGACACACTGCCCTCCTCTCCTCCGTCACCTAGGGACCAGCAGGCCTGGTGATCCGATCAGGCCTCTGCACTCACGAGTTCCACACTATGGATTCAAACAGCCTTGGATTGAAAATATTCAGGAAAAACAAAACTGCATCTGTACTGAGCATGTAGACATTTGTTTCGTGTCTTTATTACCTAAACAACACAGCACAACAATTAATTACATAGCATTTATGCTCTGTTGGGTGTTACAAGTCATCTAAAGATGACATAAAGTATGCTGTTGACGTCACGCATGGTGGCACATGCCTGGAGTCCCAGCTACTTGGGGGCTGAGGCAGGAGGATCATTTGGGTCCATGAACTGTAGGCCAGCCAGGGCGGCACAGCAGGGCCCCACCTCAAAGAAACACACACATATATGTATATACACACACACAACAGTGCACACATGTGCGTAGGTTATATGCAAATACTGTGCCCTTTTATAAGAAGGGTTTGTATCTGTGGGAGTCCTGGAACCTATACCCTGTGGATGGTGAGGGACAATTGTACTGGCAGGTCTTCCCATCCTCTCCTTAGAGGTCTCAAATGCCACAACAGGAAGATCTTCTAGTCAAAACACCTCATTTTACAGAAGAGGACTCTGAGGCCAAGGACTCACTAGAAGTCACACCTGCAGACGGACAGCAGGGAGTACCAGGTGTCTGCAGACCTTGCCCAGGGCAACAACTCCACCCTACCTGAAGCAGTCTGCGTGCCAGTCAGCATTCAGGGCCTGGAGGTACTGGCCGTCATAGATCCTCTGGCCGCAGCTCGCACACACGGGCAACTCGCTTCCTGCGGGGGAGGAAAGGGAGTCAGGAACTATGCTACAGAGGTGCAGTGTGGTGCAGGCCCAGCCTGCCCTGCTGACCTCATGGGAACCTGCACAAATCCCAGGGCACAGCACCCAGGCTAAGCAGTCTGTGTGCCAAACAAGAAGAGAAAGGATGTTGGTTGAGTCTTGCTGAGTTACCAAGCCTCTCTGGGCCTTAGCACCCCTATCTGTAAACTGAGGAGGAGGATCAGATGTCCACTCTCCAGCAACAGCATTCTTTTAACTCAGGGTCTGGCAAGGTAAACCAGGAGAAAGCACTGGGATTTAGAAATAAGGCAGAGGGTAACAATCTTGTCCCTTTCCTCCCTTGCCAGCCCAGGAACAACTGCTCAGAGGCCCTTCAAAGGGCAGCGACTGGACAGGACTGGGTTGGTGCATCCTAGGCTGAGAGGGTAGGAGCAGAAAGCCCAGAGGCTCTGGCTCCAGCTGAAGCTTAGCCATGCTGTCTTGACAAGGGGCCGGGGCTGCAGAGCCAACCACTCGGTATGCTTAGTCATCCCAGGGCCCAGGGCCCTTGGAGCCAGCAGACCCCCCATTGTACAGATGGGGAGACTGAGCTCTGGAGAGGGCAAGGCTTGCCCCGTTGTACAGCCAGGCTCCAAAGCCATGGCCAGGTGCTTCTGAGCACCCAGGGACCTAAGGAAGGGGCAACGTGAGGTGGCGGTGTGCCCCAAGCAGGTGCTTACTGGCCTGGGGAAGGGCTGGCAGGAGCCCCAGGGGAGAATGGGACTGGCCAATTAGGACCCAGCTAGGAACCAGATGGGCCTATCTGAGGAGTCAGCGAAGGAAACCTAGGCAAGGAGACCCCAGACACCGTGGGACTGGGGTTTTGGGGGGTCTTTGAACCCTAACTGTTGTGCAGCCCTAAGCCTTGGGCTCAGTAAAGGGGGAAGGAAGGGGCGAAAGAGGAAGCTAGGAAGCAGTCACTCCCCCAGCCAAGATTGATGGTGGGCACCGGGTTGGTGCAGGGGGAGGGGAGGGGTCCCGCAGTATACGGCCACCGGTTCCCAAGAAGCAATTTTCTCTCTGCCCGTCCAGCTCCCAACCACAAGTACTGGGGACCGACCGAGAAACTGAGGCCCAGGGTGTTAGAGCCTGGCTCAAGGTCATGGAACCCGGCCGGCGCGGGGTGGCGACTGGGACCCAGGGCTGCGGCTTCTCCAGCCGCTCTTTATTCCCTAGGCCGGGTTAGACTCCGGATGAGCGGTGGCCTCGGGTGCAGAGCACGCGGACGCAGGCCGGCGCCGGGTGGGCAGCGCCGGGATGGCCGGCCGCCGGGGAAGGGGCGCAGCCGGGATGAAAGGGAGGAGGGGCCCTCGGCCTGCGGGAGGGCGGCAGGGAGGGGCCCGCGGGCTCGGGAAGGACCTGCTCATCCCCGGGAGGCAGGGGCGCGGCCTCGCGGCAGACCAGGCCCCCGCGGCGCCCGGCCCCCCGGCGCCCCGCGCGCCCGCCCCCCGCGCCCCGCGCCCCGCGCCCCGCGCCCCGCGCACCTTCCTCTCCCATACGTTCTTCCCTCCAGGTGCAACAAAGTAGCGTCAACCTCATGCACTCGGCGGGGGGCGGGGCCGGGATGGGGCGGCCGGGCCCGCGAGCTCGCCCGCCGCCGGCCCGGGAGGCGGAGGCGGGGAGCGCGGGCCGGGCCGGGAGCTCGGGGCTCGCGGCGCCGCCGCCGCCTCTCGGACACCGGCTGGGGCACCGGCTCCGCGCCGCGGCGGCCTGGGGAGCGCGCGGAGGGGCGGGCTGGGGCGGGGCCTGCGGGCTGCGGCAGGGCGGGGCGGGGCGCGCGCGGCGGGATCTGCCCTGCGCGGCCCCGCCCCCGCGCCGGTCCCGCCCCCTCCGGGCCCCGCCCCTGCGGCCGAGCCTGCGCGCCCCGCCCCGCCGGCCGCCCCCGCCCTTCCTGCGTTCATTCATCTTTCCCGGGGCGGCTGACAGCTCCCGCAGGGCCCGGCTAGCAGGGCTGAGCGCTCAGATGCGGTGGCCAGGGGCGGGGAGACGCCTCCGTTTCCCCACCGGGAGCCCTTCTGACCCAAGCCACCTGGAGGCCAGGAACCCAGGCCGGAGGTGATGGAGGCCTTGTGGACCCTGAGGACGCTGAGGTCACCTTGGGGAGGGGCGCCAGCTGGGTCCTCTCCTTCTTCCCCCCGCCCCCAGGCCTCCAGTGAGGGCAGGCCGGGCGGGGTAAGGCGAAGACTCACGACCCAGGGTGCGAATGCGCAGTGTCTGGGAAAGGAGCGCGTCTCTGGGTCCTTTCCCTGTGTTGGGGGACATGGAGAGGCTCTGCTCAGGGTCCAGGAGCAGGCACAGTTGAATGAGGTTTTGGTTGAGTCAAGGGACCAAAGAAATCGAGCTGTCCAGTCCAGCACTGGAGGGGTGTTGCACGCTGCCCAGAGGCCAACAATTCTAGAACGCTGACCTTGCACAGGGGCAACCCTGTGTCCCCTAGACGCACCCTCTCTCTTCAGCCCACTGTGAAGGAAGCTGTAAACTGAGCCAAACGTCCGAGTTCACCCTGGAGGGTGAGCAAGAGGCAGAGCTAGCTTCAGTCATGTTTGTGCGCACAGATCTAGGCAAGGGCTTGGGCCAGTGGCCAGCAAAGTAGGAGATGCTCACCTCTGCGTGCAAAACAATTATATGGAGACGGAAGAAGATTTGATTTTTATTTTCAATAAAAATAGGCTTTTCTAGTAATTAACAGTTAGGTGACTGCTGGTGCCTTAACTGTATCTTTTGGTCGATGGACCCTGAGCACTCAGTGAAGTGTCACAAGGAGACATGAAAGACCCTAGAGGCCGTGTAGCAACATTGGCTGGCTCGTTGCTTTTCTGTGGTGTATATAGGAAGCAGAGAGCACACTTGATGGGACCTTGTTTATTTTACTTATTTACTGATTGATTTTTTAAAAAATTTTGGTACTGGGAATTGAAACCAGGGTGAGCTTCACCACTGAGCTATATCCCTAACCCTTTTGATGTTTAATTTTGAGACTGGGTCTCGCTAAGTTGCTTAGAGCCCTGCTGAGTTGCTGGGGCTGTTCTTGAGCTTGCAATCCTCCTGCCTTAGCTTCCCAAGTCACTGGAATTACAGGTGTGCGCCACTGTGCCTGGCATTGATTGGCTGAGTTTAGAGACAAGGTCTCACTATGTTCACTAGGCTGGGTCTGAACTCCTGGGCTCAAGTGATCCTGCTGCCTCAGTCTCTCCAGTAGTCGCTGGGACAAGTCTACCTGATCTCTGTGGGACCTTGTTTAATAGAGTGATGTTTACAATGGACTGGGCGGGATTGAGGGAGACCAATGAGGGCGGTCACAGCTCCAGTGGGTGGCAGCGATTAGCCCAGGGTGAAGGGGCTTGGAGAGGGCACCTGGAAGAGAGGGCTCTGTGACAGGGATACAGCCAGCTTGTGTGGAATTGGGGGCAGAGGATCCAGGAATACCTATTCTACTCTATCCTAGTGGGGAATGTATACTTGATGTTTGCTCAAAGATATTTCCGTGATCTAAGTTTTCTAGATGAGGGGTTGAGAGTCCCATGGAAAGAGTTCCCTAATTCCAGGTCCAGCACTTAGGATGGGTCTTCACTTGCCAAATTGGTGCCAGGCTAAACAAAAGCTGGTGACAAGCAAGAGGCTCCTTGGGGACATTGCCACAGCCACAAAATGAGCCCAAGACTGTTGCTGAGAGCAGAGGACAAAGCCTGAGCTGTCTTAGTCAAGACAGATGGCATCATGGGATCCCTGCTGTCAGTCCCAGGCTGCCCCCTCCTTACTTTTGCTGGGTGACCTTGTCCAGATGGAGACTCAGTAACTCTCTTGACCTTTTTTTTTTTTTTTAAATTGGTACCAGGGATTGAACCCAGGGATGCTCTACCACTGAGCTACATCCCCAGCCCTTTTTCACTGTTTATTTTGAGACAAAGTCTCACTAAGTTGCCCAGGCTGGTCTCCAACTTGTGATGGATCCTCTTGCCTCAGCCTCCCCAGTAGCTGGGATTACAGGTGTGCACCACCACACCTGGCTCCAGACCCTCTCTGGAACTGTGGTCCCAAGGGTCCAAATGTCTACCTGGCATCTCAGCTTGGATGCTAAATGGGCACCTTAGCATGTCCAGGTCCGCTCTTAATTTGTTCCCAGATCAGCTCCTCTCTAGGTCTTCCTCGTCTCAGGAAAGGACACCATGGTCATCCAGTCATGCAGGCCAAACTTGAAAGCAAGCCCCTGTCCTTGAGGCCTCCATCTTGTCCCCACTCCAGTACCTAGTCCCTCAGCTATCCTTCTGGCTTCACATACAACATCTATCCAGGATCCCACACCTCCCCCTGGGCTAGCTGGGTGTTTAGGCCCACAAGCCCCTAAATCACGTCCCTGCTCCCTACTACCCTCCCAGCCTGAGCATACCGGTCTGGGTGTGACACTTTCTGTCTCTCTACACCCAAAGTCCTTACTTTGGCCTCTGTGGGACCCGGGCCCTGGCTACTTCATCCTTATTTCTTCTTACCTTGGTCACTTGTTAACGCCACCAGGCACCTCTCAACTGTTCCAATTTCCTGAGCATGGGACCTCAGGACAGCGTCCTTTGTCTCTGTTTCCTTCCTTGGGTATTTCTCCTCAGCGCAGATTTGCCTGCCCTAGAGCTAATCATTTATTCACCATTTTAGTTTCCGGTAGCTATTGTGACAAATTACCCAAAGTGGGAGACTTAAAGCAATAGATGTTTCATTACAGTTCTGGAGGCCTGAAGTCCACGCTCTCTCTGGAGGCTCTGGAGGACAGTCTGTTCCTGTCCCTTACAGCTGTTGCTATTTCTTTTTCAATGGAGTGAAAAATAAAACAAAACAAAAAACAAAACAAAAAAAACACAGCAAAAAACAAAACAACAACAATAACAAAACAACCACCGGGTGCGGTGGCGCACGCCTGTAATCCCAGCACTTTGGGAGGCTGAGACAGGAGGATCGTGAGTTCAAAGCCAGCCTCAGCAATGGGGAGGTGCTAAGCAACTCAGTGAGACCCTGTCTCTACATAAAACACAAAATCAGTCGAGTGCCCCTGAGTTCAATCCCTGGTATGAAACAAAACAAAACAAAACAACAACAACCAACAAACCAACAGAAAAACACACTTCATAAAATTTACCATTTAATCATTTCTAAGTATACATTGCAGTTGTGTTAACTGTATCAAACTGCTGTGAAATGAATCTCCAGGACTTTTTCATCTTGCAAATCTGAAAAAAAACTCTGCCCATTAAACAACTCTCCAGCCCTCTCCCACTTCCCAGCCCTGGTGACCACCGTCTGATTCTCTGACTGTGAATTTGGTGAGTTTAGAAAACTTGCATTTGTGGGTCGCACAGTATCTGTTTTTGTGTGTGACTGGCTTATTTAATTTACCATCATGTCCTTAAGGTTCATTTGCATTGCAATATGTGACACAATTTATTTCTTTTTTAAAGCTGAATAATATTCCATGTGACTGTGCGCACACGCAATACATCTTCTCCATGTATTTGTTCTTCCATGAACTCTTGGGCTTTGTCTGCCTCTTGGCTATTGTGAACTGCACTGCTACGAACACAGTTGTGCAGGTATCTCTTTGGGATCCTGAATTCACATCTTTGGCTATAAACTCAGAGGTGGAGTTTGCTGGATGATATAGTAAGCCTCATTTTAATTTTATTAATTCATTTATTTTATTGGTACTGGGGATTGAACCCAGGGGCTCTTAATCACTGAGTCTCATCTCCAGCCCTTTATATTTTTTACTTTGACACAGGGTCTCACTAAGCTGTATAGGGCCTGGCTAAGTTGTTGAGGCTGGCTTTGAACTTATGATCCTCCTGCGTCAGCCTCCTGAGCAACTGGGATTACAGGCATGTGCTACCATGCCCAGCCTCCTTTTTATTTTTATTTTTTAAATTTTTTTTTTTTTTTTTTTTTTAGTTGTAGATGGACACAATGTCTTTATTTTATTGCTTTGTATGTGGTGCTGAGGATCGAACCCAGGGCTTCACGCATGCGAGGCAAGCGCTCTACCGCTGAGCTACAATCCCAGCCCCCTTTTTATTTTTTAAGGAAGCGCAAGGCTGTAGTTTCTGACATTTTCTGAACCTCCCATTCCTACCACCAGTGCACAGGGTTTCGATTTCTCCACGTCCTCACTGATGCTCCTTCATGTATTTCCTTCTTTTCCTCCTCCTCTCTGGATAACAGCCATCCTAATGAGTGTGAGTGTGCTTAGTGAGGTTGAGCATCTTGTTACAGGCCTGCTGGCTACTTGTATGTCATCTTTGGAGAAATAGCACTTCAAGTCTGTTGCTCATTTTTAAGTTGGGTTATTTGATTCTTGTTGTTGTTTGAGTTTTTGTTTTCTTTCTGCACTGCAGATTGAATCCAGGGCCTCACACATGCTAGGGAAATGGCCCCATTTAATGATGCCCTCCACTCTATTTAAAAAAATATTTTGAGACAGAGTCTTATAAAGTTGCCCAGGCTGGCCTCAAACTTGCAATCCTCCTGCCTCAGCCTCCTGGGGATCACAGGCAAGTGCCCCTACCCTTGCCTGTGGGAGTTCTTTATGAACACGTATATTTATCCTTTCTCAGATGAATCACTGGCAAATTTTTTCTCGCCATTCTGGAGGTTATCTTATCACTTTGCTGATTGTATTCTGTGATACACAAAAGTTTGATGTAGTCCCATTTGTTTAGTTTTTCTTTTGTTGCCTGCGCCTTTTAGTGTCACATCAAAGAAATTGCCAAATCCAATGACGTGAGGCTCTTCCACTGTTTTGTTTTAGGAGTTTCATGGTTTGAGATCTTACATGTAGGTCTTTCATCTTTAGCTTCGTTTTTATATATCGCATGAGATAAGACGCCAACATCATTCTTTTGCAGATGGGTCTGGTTTTTCCACATGATTTTCTTGAAGACTCTATCCCATTTGTTAAATGGTTGAAGATCATTTATTTAACTGTCCATGTTTATTTGGGGGCTCTCTATTCTAGTCCATGAATTAGTCTGGACTAGTCTGTCTGTGTTTATGCCAACACACTGTTTGGATCACTGTAACTCTGTCGTATTTTTTTGAAATGGGGAAGTGTGAGTCGTCCAACTTTGTTCTTTTTATGAATCATGTTGGTCATCTGGGCCCCCTTGAGAGTCCATGTGAACGTTAGGATACAATTTTCTGTTTCTGCACAAACTGTTCTTGAGAGTTTGGGATTGTGTTGAAGATGTGGATCACTTTGGGTAATACGGATGTCATTAAGTATTTTACTCAGTAAGCATGGGATGTCTTTATCTCTTTGTGTCTTCTTTAATTTCTTTCCACAGTGTTTTGTAGTTTTCAGTGTACAAGTCTTCCACCTCCTTGGTTGGTTTATTCCTTAGTATTTTATACTTTTTGATGCAAATGTGTCATAAATGGAATTGTTTTCTCAATTTCCTTTATATATTGTCAGTTGTTGGTGCATAGAAACAACTGTTTTTGTGTGTGGGGTGTGTGTGTGTTGAATCTTTAGGGTTTTCTACATGTGAGATCATGTTGTCTCGTGAACAGAGATACCTTTACTTTATGTGTGTGTGTGTGCGCGCGCGCGCGCGCGCGCCAGGGACTGAACCCAGGGGTGCTTTACCATGTGGTGCTGAGCCACATCCCCAGCCCTTTTTATTTTTTATTTTGCGACAGGATCTTGCTAAGTTGCTTAGGGTCTTCCTAAGTTGCTGAGGCTGGCCTCCAACTTGCGATCCTCCTGCCTCAGCCTCCTGGGTGACTGGTGTGTACCACTGTGCCTACCTGTATATGATCTTTTCAATGCACGGTGGTATCCAGTTTGTCAGTGTTTGTTGTTGAAGGTTTTTGCATCAGTGTTCATCAAGGATGTTGGTCTGTAGTTCTTTCCTTGCGTCTTTTGTCTGGTTTTGGTATTAGAGTCCTGCTGGCCTCATAGAATGAAATTGGAAGTGTTTCCTCCTCTTTAATTTTTTGGAAGATTTTCAGGAGGGCTGGTGTTAATTCTTTAAATGTTTGGCAGAATTCTCCAGGGAAGCCATCTGGTCTTAGGCTTTTCTTTGTTGGAATATTTGTTATAGATACAACTTCTTACTCATTATTGATCTGTTCAGATGGTCTATTTCTTTATGATTCCGTCTTGGTGGGTTGTGTGTTTGCAGGAATTTACTTATTATATTTAGATTTTCCAATTTGTTGGCATGCAGTCCTTCTAGCTTCTTTTAGGGACACTTGTCATGGCATCTGGGACCCTCCAGGATCATCTTCCTCAATATTTAACTTAAGCACATTTGCAAAGACCTTTTTCCCGTCTATGGCAACTGTTCTGGGCTGAATTGTCTCCCCAGAAACCCACATGTTGAAGTCCTTGCCCCAGACTTCAGAATGTAGCTCAGAGTGTGATTGTATGTGGAGATAGTGTGTGTGTGTGTGTGTGTGTGTGTGTATCAGGGGATTGAACCACAGTGCTTAACAACTAAGCCATTCCCCAGCCCTTTATATATTTTTTATTTACAGACAGGGCCTCGCCAGTTGCTCCGAGCCTTGCTCAATTGCTGAGGCTGGCTTTGAACTCACGATCTTCCTGCCTCAGCGCCCCCAATTCGCTGGAATTACAGGTGTGCATCACCACGCTCCACTGGAGATAGGGTCTTTCAAGAGGTAATTAAGCGGGGCTGGGATTGTGGCTCAGTGGTAGAGTGCTTGCCTCGCATGCGTGAGGCACTGGGTTCAATCCTCAGCACCACATAAAAATAAATCAATAAAGATATTGTGTCCACCTACAACTAAAAAATATTAAAAAAAAAATGTTAAAAAAAGAGGTAATTAAGCTAAAGTACGGTTACCTGCAGGACTGGTGTCCTTCATGGAAAGGATTAGGGCACAGTCATGCCCAGAAGGAAGGCCAAGCAAAGGTACAGGGAGAAGACGGCGCGTAAAGCCTGCAAGGGCCGCGTTAAAAGGACTTTACCAGCACTGGATCTCAGATCCTCAGCCTCCAGAATGGTAAGAAGATGCCTCCTGTTATTTAAGTCCCCCACTGTCTGGTTGTGGACAGCCCTAAGAAACTAATACATTAGCCAGGCTGGTGGCGAGCACCTGCAATCCCAGCACTGTGGGAGGCTGAGACAGGAGGATCGCGAGTTCAAAGCCAGCCTTAGCAACGGCGAGGTGCTAAGCAACTCAGTGAGACCCTGTCTCTACATAAAACACAAAATAGGGCTGGGATATGGCTCAGTGGTCAAGTGCCCCTGAGTTCAATCCCTGGTTACCCCCCCCCCAAAAAAGAAATTAATACAGTGACATTCACAAGTTCTAAGGATGGGACCTGGATATCTTTGGGGTCATTATCGCCTGGAACACTCCCTCACATCTTTCTACCAGAACACATAACAAATGGAGGCAGGAATTTCATCTATTTTGTTCTTAAAACAGTGCCCTTCCTGCTGGGCACGGTGGCGCACGCCTGTAATTCAGCAGCTCAGGAGGCTGAAGCAGGAAGATTGCAAGTTCAAAGCCAGCCTTAGCAACTTATCAAGGCCCTAAGCAACTCAGCAAGACCCTGCCTCTAAATAGAAAATAAAAAGGGCTAAAGGCATAGCTCTGTGGTTAAGCACCCCTGGGTTCAATCCCCAGTACAAAAAAAAAAAAAAGAAAAAGAAGAAGAGAAAGGGGCCAGAGAGGAACCAGAGAAGGTGCTGTTTAAGTTCTGGAGCAGGAACATGAAAGCCCACGAAGAGCCTCCTAGGGAGGGGAGAGCAGATGCAGAGGTTGGTAGTGGGGTGATCGGATTCATTCAAGGAAAAGCAGGAGGTGCAGGGTCACAGTGGGGCATGGCAGAGAGCCGCAGAGCTGCCATTGCAACCGAGGGAGGGGTTTCTTGGCCACTGAGAAGTCTCTGGCTCGTGCCTGGTGAGTTGGGAGCCTCTGGAGGGGTTTGAGCAGGTGCATGACCTGCACTGACTTGCGTTTTGGAAGGATTGTTTGGGCTGCCGGATGGAGAGAGGGCTGAAGGAGAATCAGGACGGAACCGGAAGGGTACAGGCAAGAGCTGCTGGTGGGCCAGGGCCCAGCCCTGCAGGTGGGGAGAGGCGGGTGGACCCTGATCTATTCAGAAAGTCACGCTTCGGAATCTGCTGATGAAACTGCTGCAGAGTGAGATGGGAAACGCCCAGAGATGGCTCCAGGGTTGAGGGCCTGAGCTGCTGTCATTCACTGAGATGGAGAAGGCGGGGAGGGGAGCAGATCTGGTGGACACAAGATCCATGCTAGGGCACGTCTGTAGAACTTCCGGATGGTGATGTTGAAATTGGCCTTGGACATGCAAGTCCTGGGCTTGGGGAGAAGCCTGTGCTGGGGACGTCAGTCTGGGAGTTGCCAGTGCATAGCAGGTATCTAAAGCCATGAGTGATGAGAAACCAGGCCAGGGGTCCCCAGGGCTGGAGGCTGAGTCTTGCCAACTTCCCCAGGCCCAGGGGCCGAGGAGGAACCTCGAGATCTTTTTCCTTGAATGGGGAAATGAACGAGCGGAGCCCAGTGGATTTTGCCAGACTCTTGGGCAGACTGGGTCACTGGCACTGGATGGTCACCATGGCCTCTAAGAACCACAACCCTCAGGGCCTCCTGAGCCATCCTCGGGGTGTCCTCAGCTCTGCCTGCTCCCTCCAGGCTCTCTGGCTGTCCTACCCCGCCTCGTCCCCACTCTATTCTTTTGCCCTTTACTGTCCTCACCAAGGCCACTCTTTCTGCCCCGAATCTTCCGGCACTGCGAGGGTCCCTGTGTGCAGAGGCCCAGACCTCTGGCTGCAGGGAGGGTGCCATCCCTGCTCTGACAAATAGTTTCCAGGCCACCCTTCTTGGTTAGAAGGGTGCACATGGGCCACAGGGTCTGCCCACAGGACGGGCCCCATGAGGCCATGTGGGTCCTGGAAGTGGGTTCTGTGGTTTGAGGAGAGAATTCTAGAATCTGGTACCCAGAGTGTGATTAGAGGGCCTATGTGGCCTCCAGGCAAGCACCTTCCTGGGCCCTGGAGACTTGGGGCTCCCAGGAAAGCAGGATGGACTCTAGTAATGGGTCGCCTAAGCATGGTACTGTGTGCCCTGGTGCCACCGGCAGGATGTCACTCCTTTCTCTTTTCCTTTTCTTTCTTTCACCTTCCTTTCTCTCTTCTTTTGTACTGGGGATTGAATTGGGGTGCTTTACCACTAAGCTACATTCCCAGCCCTTTTTTAAAAAAAAATATTTATTTTTTAGTTGTAGGTGGATAGAATATCTTTATTTTATTTTTATGTGGTGCTGAGGATCGAACCCAGTGCCTCCCGCGTGCTAGGTGAGCACGCTACCACTGCGCCATAACCCCAGCCCCCCCAGCCCTTTTTAAAAAAATTTTTGAGACAGGGTCTCGCTAAGTTGCAGAAACTGGCCTTGGACTTGGGATCCTCCTGCCTCAGCCCCCCAAGTGCTGGGATTCCAGGCATGGGCCACCATGCCTGGCTTCAGGGTGTCAGTTCTTGCCAGAAGACATCCATGACCCACCTGTGAACTGTGCATGAATTAAAGCGATGTTGAAGCCATTAGCCAGGGTAGCGGGAACTCCCAGCAGCAACCCACTGGCTCGAGAATGCCTGCTTCATGTGGTGTCCTGCCGAGCTCCATCTCAAGTTCAGCACAGAACCAGCACCAGGGATGAGGTGACCTTTTGGAAGCCACACAGCCTCAGAGGTGGGTGTGGCTTGCCAAAATGCCAACCAACCTATTTACAGACCCCTGCTACAAGGAGAAGCAAGCAGAACCCAGAGCCTCCCGCTGAAACCTTAAATAAAGAATCAGTCTTTTTTTATTTTGGTACCAGGGATTGAACTCAGGGCACTCGACCACTGAGCCACATCCCCAGCTCTATTTTGTGTTTTATGTAGAGACAGGGTCTCACTGAGTTGCTTAGCGCCTCCCCGTTGCTGAGGCTGGCTTTGAACTTGCGATCCTCCTGTCTCAGCCTCCCTAAGTGCTGGCATTATAGGTGTGCGCCACCGCACCCGGCTGAGAATCAGCCTTTTTTTAGTTGTTCAGTTCCAGCTCAGGACTGGAAGGCCCACCGGGCGCTCCCCTTTTTATATCTAATTTCTGGCTCTGGCTCTATTTCTTACTGATTATTTCAGACTTTTTGCTTCCCAGGTGGCTCCTACCTCCTGAGCGGGAACCCGCCCTGGTGAGGTGCCGGTCACCTCCTTGCAAGTTCTCACACTTCAAAGTGAAGTGAGGTGGCACCCTATGTGGGCCCCGCTTGAGGGGGGTCTTCCCTAGGGAGACGGGAGGGGATCCTCAGCCCCTTTCTGAGTGTGCTCAGGTCAGTCACGGCTCTAAGTGGCTCTTCACCAAGTTCAAGGCTGGGTCTAGACAGAGGAGTCAGCTTTGTCCCCTCCACCCTCCATCTGCAGCCTTCAGAGGCCACCCACCAAGACCTGCCCTTGGGGACTTGGGCGTCTGGGTCAAGTGCAGGGGCAGGTGTGGAGGTGAACCCACCTCCATAGAAGAGACTGACCAGGCCCTGCCTCCCGCACAGGGGCTTCCGTTGCCAAAGGACAAGCCACCCTCGTAGAGGGACCGATGGCCCAGAAGCCAGCAGCAGGCGCTCTGGGTTCACAGTCTCGTGACACACCAGGGGCAGTTCCAGGTCCCCACAGAGGAGCGCTAGTCCCCACTGGCCAGGAGCTTAAGGTAGTTGGAAAAACACAAAGGAGCCCAAGAGACAATTTCCTTTAAAAGGATTTGATTTATTAGTCTTTTCTGAAGCAGTTAATTCTTTTTTCTTATTTAAAAAGTATGTGTGTTTCATCCAGAGTTATACCAAAGTGATTAAAATGAAACTTCTACTGGAGATACAGCTCCCCAGATCAGAAAAAAAAAAAAATGTTTTTCAAGGAACCACAAAAAAATAAAACCCAAAGAGAACATCAACAATCAAACATATTCCCCAAATATCCAGGACAAAAAATAAAATATTTATTGATCTATCACAGCGAGACACGAAGAGATGGGGAGGGGGCACGGGACATGCTCTGTAGTAGTGGCTCGAGGGCGGGATGGGGGATACAGTACTGCGTGTGGGGGACCCAGGCCGCGGAGGGGAGGCCTGATGCCCCAGCCTGCACAGCCCTCACACCTGGGGCCAGCGTCGGGGCTGTGTGGCGGGGGCGGAGGCTGCCTTGGGAGGTTACCCAGGGGGTACGGGTGTGCCCAGCCAGCTAGTGGTGCCAGGCGGTCAACTGGGGACAAGAATGGATGGGTGAACAGTTGGGCACATGGATGGACACATGGATTCCACAAGAACAAAGGGGCTATTCCCAGTGTTAGGGGGGGTCTTCTGACTCCAAAAGTGCCCCCGTTGTGGGGAACAGCCACTGGTGAGGGGGAGAGGGCCGAGTAGACCCAGGGAGAGGAGGGACCTTGTGAGCGAATCCAGCTTTGAGGCTTCAGGTGCTTGGGTACCAGCTGGACTGCAGCCGGGGGTGGCTCCTGGTGGGCAGGGGGAGGTGGGGCTGCCCAGGAAGCATCTGCACCATTTTCAGAGGAGCCCGGGGTGGAGGTCCCCAGGGGCTGCCCTTCCCTCCTCCCTCCCCCCAGGAAGATAAAAGCACCAGCAAGTAGCACCAATTTCCCCTGGAGATGGAGACTGTGGGGGCTCCCGGGTGGGAAGCGGGTGGGGCGGGGCCGAGCCCACCGGCGCGGGCCTCTGAAGCAGGTGGGCCTCCCAGTCGGGGCACAGAGCCACCGCTTTCTTGTTTTCTTGTCCTGTGGATTTCTAAGGCCGCTGGCCTACCGTCCCCTCCCGGGTGGGCACTGAGTGGGGCTTGGGGTGGGGTCACAGAGGGTTTACATTCTCCACCAAGCAGTAGCACCAACGTTGATGAGGTCGTGAGTCAGGGGTCCTGGGAAGCTCACTTTCTCTTCCGGCCACAGGATTTCCCCAGGCAGGCCCCACCTGGGCGGGGAGATGCACACGAAAGTCAGCTTGTGCCCCCCAGCCTGGGCTTTTTTTTTTTTGAATGAGGGATTGAACTGAAGGGTGCTTAACCACTGAGCCACGTCCCAGCCCTTTCTTATATATATATATATATATATATTTTTTTTTTTAAACTTCATTTTCTTTTTTATTTTAAACAATGTGCTATTATTATTTTTTATATCTTTATTTATTTTATGTGGTGCTGAGGATTGAACCCAGTGCCTCACGTATGCGAGGCAAGTGCTCAACCGCTGAGCCATAACCCCAGCCCCCCTTTCTTATATTTTATTTAGAGACAGGGTCTCCCTGAGTTGCTTAGGACCTCACAGTTGTGAGGCTGGCCTTAAACTTGTGATCCTCCTGCCTCAGCCTCCTGTGCTGCTGGAATTACAGGTGCACACCATCTTGCCCAGCCCCAGGTTGTTTTATAAGCCCCTGCTTGCTCAAACAGAGGGTCTGAGAAGCCAGGCCATGGCCTAGGGAAAACTCCAAGCATCATACAAACTCCCACTGGACAGGTGGGGTGGGAGCAAGGCCCCAAGTATCACTGATGAAATCAAGGCTCAGAGAGAGATGGGGAAGTCAGGTTGGGAAAGTACCAAACTGGACATGGTTCCCTGCTTCTGGGCAGCCGCATCATATGGGGTGAAGGAGTCCAGATGTTTGGAAGGGATGGCCACCTAAGAGGGTGGAGTGGACCCTTAAAGGGGAGGGTTTATCACAAAAGTAAACTGAGACCCACAGAGAGGGAGAGGAGGTCTTATCCACATAGTCTGTGGCTGGACTGGAAGAGGATTCCCGGGGAGGGTCTGCTTGGTAAATGATTTCTGGGTATTCATCTGGGCTAAGAGGCCACTGGAGCAGCATGTGACTCATTGCCGCCACCTGGTGGCAATCGACAGATAAACAGGGGACAGGAGGACCCGGCCCATCTGGCATCTATCTCTGAAGCTCATCCTAGGTGTTGAAAAGCACCTTGACAGGGCCGTGATCAACAGCCTGATGGACAGCTGGCACACTGGGAAGGCTCAGTCCGGGCTTGCCCCTGACCCTCCCTCCTCTGGCCTTAGCCACCTCATCTGTGTATTGCAGGCAGTGGGGGCGGAAGGGCTGCCACTCTCCTGAGTGACCGCAAGCAGAGCTATGCCTTCTTTGAACAACTTGAAGCATCAGCGGTGGGGGAGCAGGTGACCAGAACCTACCCCACACAGTTCCCACAGGCTTATCTGCATCTTCCAGCAAGTTCCAGCTGGTGGCCGCTGACCTTCTGGCCCAGCCCCTCTGATTTCTCTGTCCCTTCCATTGTCCTTCCCTGCCCTTCCAATTCTCCCCTCTTCCTGGGTACCTCCCCACAGGTGGAGGTGGGCAGCAGCTCAGGAACTTGGGCAGGCTTGGCCAGGCCAGGGCCCGTGAGCCTGGGCCCAGACTAGTGCCCCCCGCCCCTGCCTCTGTCTTCGTCTGCCTGTCCCCTGCTTCTTCCAGGGGCGGCGTCTTTACTCACCTTGGAATCCCAGGGCTCCCAGGGCCCCTCCGTAGGCCTTGGGGGGCTTTCCTGTGGAGGAAGGATGGGGTTGGGACACCCCTGCTGTGTGCCCAGCCTGTCCTGTCTAGCAGGTGGCAGAGGCCTCCTGGCCCAGCCTGCCCATGGTCCTGCTCCTGTCCTCCACGGCCCAAGCCAGAGGCCTTTCAGTGGCCTGGCCCTGGAAGTCTGGCCACTCGGGGGTGCTCCAGCTCACCCCAGTCAGCCCCCATGTGCTGCCTGGCCTCAGCCTGGCCTGTGGGACGGCGCTGGGCTGCCCCTGCCACCTGCTTGATCTTCTCTCACAGTTACTGTCCCTTCTATGGAACTTGTCGGTCTCTGCAGTTAGTCCCTTGACCCCAAGGTGATCCAGGTCCCTGTCCTGCTCCGATGGCCAACCCAGGGCTTAGCACCTACCTCCACATCCCAGGGTGGGATGTTTAGCTCCCTCAAGCCCCCATACCAGAGGACCTGCCCAGGGCCATGGCCACATCAGCCGCTCCCTCAACAGGACCCTCCCTCCACTCCAGGAAAGGAGCTGGGGCCCTGGGGTCCCCAGACACGAGACATCTTTTTATTGTAGACTCACCGCCGACTCCCAGGCCCCCGGCACCACCACCTGCAAGGCAAACAGAGGGCTGAGGAGGCCTGCCCCCGGAGCCCGCCACATCCTCCCGGCTGGTGAGGCTGGCACAGGGTGTGCGGTGGGAGGGGCTGACTTCTGGGCTTGGACCTCGGAGCCCTGGGCTCTGTGTGACCTGGGAGCGGGCCCTGGCTCTCCCTAAACCTCAGTTTGCCTCATGTGGATCATGATGGGGAAGCCACCTCTCCCCCAAGGACCCTGTGAGGCCTGAAATGTGTTTTAGAAAAGCCAGTGTTCCCTGTCCTTAGAAAGGAGGGAGACAGAATGGGGGTGGGGAGGCTTTGTGCCAGCTTGGGGTCTGGTTTGGTGTGACCTGAGGTCTTGGGGTTCATCTGGATATTGGCTCAGCCCTTCTGAGCAGGAGCTGAAATCGGGGAGGAGGAAGGACTCAGGACAGGGTGGGGCGGGGTGCCTGGGTGTACCTGGGAAAATGGGAGACAATCCGAAGCCAGGTCTTGCTGCCACTCCTGCAGAGGAGACTAGGGTTGGTGGCAGGTGGGAGGCAGGCCCTGCTCTGGCCTGGTCACCCAAGCCTGTCTGGGGCCATGTATCCCCATCACTGTGCTCCCTGGCAGTCAGGGCAGCTTCCTCAACTAAACGTGTCCCCATCAAGCGCTGTGATGTGACGCCTCTGAGCCCCCTGGTGTTGCCTCGACCCTGAGGCCTGCCCTTGGCCCAGGATGTCCCCTGCGCTGGAGTGCCCTGTCCACCCCAGCCTCAGTCCTCCCGTGGATGTGGGCTCCAGGAGCCCTCTCTGCTGTGAGGATTCTACGGCAGAGCCAGCCCTACCTGCACCTAGGACACCTCCAAGGCCAGCGGCACCTGAGAAGAGGGCAGACGGGGGTCAGGACCAGGCACATGTGCAGGAGCCCTGACACCCCCCTGTCTCTGTTCTGGGGTCAGGATTTATCTTGCACAGACCAGGGGAACCCTGAGTGGGATGGAGGCCTGAGCCAGGGTAGGGGTGACGGCAGCGGGTGTGGGCCACCAGCAGGCCTGGTGGGGGAGGCCGGCAGGACAACTCACCATATTTGGCTGCTTTAGCAGCTGCAGCTGGGGACACACCTGGAAAGACGGGGCACAGAGGGATGAGGAATTCAGGTCCTGCCTTCCACCCTGACTTGTCCTCCCACATCCAGCCACCCCAGCCCTCGCCGTCCAGCCCTCTGATGGCCTCCATTAAGCTCCTGTTGTGCGTCCTGTCCTGTGGAGCACACAGAAAGAGCCTGGCAGGCTGGTTTAGGTAGGGGGACCCAATGACCACCTGGGAGAGCGGGAAATGGCATCAGGCCCACCACGGTAGCACAGGCTTCGGGAAAGTAATTTCTGTCCAGACTTGGTTTCCTTGTCTGCAAAATGGGCCTGACCATCACTGCAAGGAACTCCCACTCATAGTGGTCAGTGGGTTGGAAGAGAGAGGAGAGGCCGTGTGTGGGGCCTCTGGCTTCGCCTAGTCCAGCCCAGGTCTACAGCGGCAGGGGCCCTGCAGGAGGGCGGGGGCCACACAACCCCAGGGGGATGCACTGCTGGGGGGGGTCATGGGCAGAGAGGACAGCCTGAGCAGCGGAGCGGCTCAAGATGAAGCTCTAGAGGACCGTGTGCCCTGCTGAGAGACCTCGGCAAAGCTGGTTGGAGAGTAAAATCCGACCTGGCTTCAGACTGTTCCGGTTACCTAGGTGCCCTGACCTTGTCTTGAGCTCCGCTAGGTCCTTCCTCCCCCTCTGCATCACCTTGCTGCTCAGGGAGGCTGAGCAGTATCCAGCACACCAAAGAAAGGCTTTGTTTCTGCCTGTCTGTCTCTCACACTCACGCACCGTATGTCCACCGATTGCAGAATAGTCCTCACCTCCAAAGCCAATGCCTGGGATGGCTGCTCCGGCCCCAAGGCCACCGGCTCCCAGTCCTCCGGCTCCAAGCCCACCAACTCCCCCAAGGCCTGTGGAGAGAGTTGGGCATTAAATCTGCTGATCGGGGAAGTTCTAGTAAAGTCTGTGTGCAGAGGGGTGGGGCTGCTGCCTCGGGGCTGGATGGAGCCTGAGCCCCCAGGACCGCTGAGATCCCCGAGGAGCCAACAGGTAGGGCTCAGGGCAGCCATGGTGGGAGGCTCCCCACCTCCACCCATGCTCACCATACTGGGCGGCTTTGGCAGCAGCTTTGGCGGCGGCAGGTCCGGCCCCTGGGGACACAGAGGGAACTCAAGGAGGAACAGTGGAGGTCTGGGTCTCCCTCCCTGCCAGCCCTTCCTGAAGTTACAACTCACCTGCCACGCCACCTGGGACACCTACTCCACCGAGACCCCCGACGCCTCCCAGGGCCCCAGCGCCCCCTGCTCCTGTGGAGAAAGGGTGGAGGATCAGCCCCCTGTTTCTGGAGGATGGGTCTCCCTGACCCAGGGACACAAGGTAAGCAGATAGGTGGCAGAGACCCGCAGGAAGACCACGGGGAAGGACGTTCACTACTGAACCCTGGGGCTGAGTCCCGGCTCTGCCCTGGGCGAGCGAGGCCCCCCTCAGAGCTTGGCCTCCCCATCTCTAACACAGGGTGGAAGAGACCTCCTCTCCCTGGACCCTGCTGGGAGCCTATGGGAGCGACAGTGTGGTTTGTGGACGCTGCTGACTGTGGTCCTTGGTCTCAGCTCCTGAAATCCCTGGGTTCAAATCTAGCTTGACTCCTGGCTTGACGTGGCTGGGTTCTCTCTGAGCCCCCAAGTCCTCCATGCCCTGCGGGATGTGATGGTACCCTGCTTGCTCTCTGGGCGTGTGAGAGTGGATGGACACACGCTCTATGCACTCTGTAAGTGGCGAATCCTTTGGTACAGGGCCCCTAAGAGCAGCAGCAGCGACCTCTGGATGGCCGTGTGTGCAGGAGCTCACAGTTCTAGGGGCTCCGTGAGTTTTATCCAGCTTATTGTGTATTTTGACAGGAAAGGCAGGGCCTGCTGTGCCCCCATGTTGCAGACGAGAAAGTAGAGGCAAGCGGAGGTTAGGCAGCATGCTCCAGGGTCCAGGGGCAGGAAACAGCTCAAGAGCCACTGGAGCCCACAGCTGCCCCACCGCACCACACCACTTAGTTTCTCTGGCGATGGGGGTTGACTCAGGCCGGCTGAGCAGCCAGCAAGGAACAGGAGAAGCGGCCGTGGCTTCCGGGGGCCGCTGCGGGTGGGGCTGAGGGAGCTGGGATTTTCCGAAGTGGAAACTGGCCCCAAGTGGACTGGTTGAGGCCAGTTGGCAGATCCCTGGTGGAGGCCCCCTGCCTGGCTCCCAGGAGGCCAGGAATGTGGGGGCCATGGACATGGTGGGTCTGGCCAGGAGGGACTGCCAGAGTGCCAAGTGGCAGGGCCAGCAGCTCTGCCACGTCTTCGAGGCAGCCGGGCTGACAGGAAGGCAGGGAGGGGGGCCGGGGGTGCCCGGGGGAAGGAACAGACCCCTCTGCTCTGGCCAAAGGGTTGGGAAGGAGGCGGAGGCCACTCGGCCTCCTCACACCAATTCAGGCCACCCTGCACCCTGGGCCCAAGAAACTGTCGGGGCCAGAGGAGCCTTGGTTGCGAGCTCCTGGGGGGTCTGGAAATGTGACGGGTGTTTTTGGTTATCACAGGGGTTAGAGGCACCACAAGCATTTAGTGGACAGGGGCCAGATCTGTAGCTGTCATTAACGTGACCCAGAAACTGCCTCCTTCTGTCCTGCCCACCCGGCCCTGTGCTGTCAGTCTGGTGGGGTGGCGAAGGAATTGCTGTGGCGTGCGGGGAGGGAGTCACACTCACCATATTTGGCAGCTTTGGCAGCGGCCAGGGATCCAGGCACTGGGGAGAAGGGAAAGCGGGGTGAGCAGCTGAGCCCTCGGCCTGAGGCTCGGCCTCCTCCTCCGGGGAGCCCGTCCTGCCTTACTCGGCCCCCAGTGGTTTCTCAAAGCCCTGAAGTCCTGACCCTCCAGCCAGGAGTCCACGCTGCCAGATACTGAGCTTACTGCCTGGCCACGCCACTGCCAATCTGATCTGGGGTGCTTGGGGGCTGAACTGTACTTCCTCCTTCCATCTGTCCCCTCCTGTCCCCTCCAGGCCCACTGTGGCCTGACTGAGCCTGGGCACGCAGTGGGGCTCGGAACCGCATGGTGAGAAACTGCAGTTCCTAGTGAGCCCTTTGCCATGGAGCATTGCTGAAGGACCTGGATGGGCCTACCCATGCCCACTGACCCTAGGACTTCTACCTGCCTCCCTTGGGTGGCAGGTGGGCTTTTAAAAAAGTCTGGAGCCTTGTCATTGCTCCCTCTGAAACCTGGCAGCCCAGAGGCCTTTGCCTGGCCTTGACCCTCCTGTTACCTGGTTGTCTCTGACTGGAGCGTTTACTGTGCAGCTCTGGGTGTCAAGGGAGACCTGGGGGAGTGCTGGGAGGAGGAGGGGTCTCCTGCCTTCGAGCTCAGGGGCAGTGTCTGACCAGCCTCTAGAAACTTCCTCACCTGCACCTGCCCCAAATCCAGGAACCCCAGCACCAACTCCAAATCCAGGAACCCCCACTCCAGCTCCAAATCCAGGAACTCCAGCACCAAGCCCAGCAGCAGCCTCTGCGGGGACATGGGCAGCAGCGTGCATCAGCAGCAGGCAGCTTAACCCTTAGGAGGTGTCCTGCCCTGAGAGCTGAGTCAGACCCCAAGGGAAGGATCCCCAGCTGAGAGGTGACCTCCTTCCTGGCTTTGCCCTCATCTCCAGACTCCGCCCTTTATCCATCCCTCTGTTGCCCTGGAATGGTCTTTCTGAGATGGCCCCTGACCACCAAGTCCACCCCTCCTCAGGCTGGAACTCAGGGCTTCAATATGGACCCCACCTCCTTTTCTGCCTTGCCGCCTACTCTCCCCGCTCAAATGAACTCACTAAATTCTCCCAGCAGCCTCTGCTCGAGGTGGGTGCTGTGCCACTGACGGCCCCACCAGAAGCCCCAGTTTCTTTTGGACCCAGGATTTGAACCCAGGATTCCGTCTCCCTGAATCTGTGCTTTCAGGCCCTCTGCCTGCTGTCCTGGGGCTTGACCAGAATGTAGGATGCACAGGGCGGGTCTCATGTGTTGCGGGGACCCTGGGCCCTCTGGGCAGAGGGAGAGGGGCGCAGGACACTCACGGAACTGAGCTTTGGCAGCGGCTTTAGCAGCGGATTTGGCAGCAGCTGCAGGCCCTGCTCCTGGAGGGAGGGAGAGGTTCAGGGATGGCACCCACAGAAGGTGCAGGAGACCCGAAGCCTTCTCATTCATGCCACTCACCTGCAATCCCACCGGGGATAATACCACCAGGACCAACACCAGGGGCAATACCACCAGGGCCAACGCCACCAGGAACCCCGACGCCACCAGGAACTCCACCGACTCCAGGGCCTAATCCTAAAGAGCACCAGTAGCTGGCTCAGGGCTTGGTTAGCCAAGGCCTGAGCAAAGAAGAAGGAAGGTGCTGGAAAGAGCCCTGGGCTGGGAGCCGGGGGCCGTGGGTTCTCTTCCCAGCCTGGGCAGACTGGCCATGAGACCCTGGGCCAGATACTTTCCCATAAGGAGTCTCAGCTTCCTCCTCCCTAATACGAAGCATGTTCAAGTTCCGGAGATCTTAGCTTTTGGGGGGCACAAGGACTCCCTGGAGACTTGAGACTGATAAGGACAGAGGCTTGTAGTAAAGGGAGCACTTTACTAAAGACAGGAAGACCTGGTTCAAACCTCGGCTCAGCCACCATTTAGTTGTGTGGTTGTGAGCAGGTTCCTGAGACTGGGGCCTCTGTCTCTACGTTTGGCAAAAGGGAAGAATAGAGCCAACCTCCTGGGAATCAGGAGGACAATGAACCTGGAGTAAAACCTGCTCCAGCCTCACGGGCCCTGGAGATTCTGATTGGAACCTTACTGTCATAGATCCCTAAGGCCAAGGTTCACGGACCCCCAGCCCAGAGCCTGACCTACTTTTGGGCTCCACCAGCCTCACTGCCACCATTTGCCACTTTCAGTAAAGTGTATGTGCCTGGGGCTGCCGGGGTGGCCCTCAGATGGTAGCAGGAAGGGTTGTAGTCATTCAGGGAGAGTCACTCCAGCACAAAGCCTGGAAGCGGGGCAGGGTTCAGCTGGGGTGGAGGACGAGGTGGAGGCCAGGGAGCCAGGGCCTGGGGGCTCTCCAGGGCCTCTCGGCTGCTTCCCTGAACAGAAATGTCACCAGCCCCCAGAGGTAATCAGAGGAGCCAAGGCTGTGAGGACAGCCCATTGCCAGAACACGACTGACCTCTGAGCAGGGGACCTGAAAGCCATGTTCTGGGACAGGGGCTGGACCCCCATGAGGCCACTTACCAAACTGGGCAGCTTTGGCGGCTGCTTTGGCGGCTGCAGCTGCTGGGGTCCCTACTCCTGGGTGGGTGAAGAGAGGGAATGGGGGAGTCATCCCAGCATTGCTGCCCCTCACTGTCCCTCCCAGGAGCCCCCACAGAAGTTTCCCCTGCACCATGGCCTTATGCTTCAGACCGAGACACAGCACGGAAGTCCGGCCCGAGTGCGCTGCCCGGGTTCTGAGGATCACCCCTGGCACCTGGGCACCTCTCTGCCCTTCTTGGGCTTTGGTGGAGTCCTGACAAGAGCCTGTAGGGTTCTGGCCCTGGGCTCTGGTGGAAGGAGCCCAGAGCAGTGATTGGCAGGGGCATCGTGACCCGCTCCTAACCTACCCCCCCAAATTTGTGGAACTTTCTACTTAGGATGTGGTTAGTTCTTTAAAATCCTGAAAGCTCCAGGATTCAACACTATTGGAAGAAATAAATTGCTTTTTGTGTGCGTGTGTGTGGTGCTAGGGGTCGAACCCAGAATCTCGTGCACGGGCAAGCCCTGTACCACTGAGCTACATCTGCGGTCCTGGATGTCCCTAGTCCTCATTTCTTAAGGAAACTCGAAAGTGGAACTTTCTCCCAGAGAGAAGGAAGGCAGAAGAGACCCTTCTGATGGGAAAAGCAATTCAGGAAGGGTGTCACTGAATGCCACTGTCCCTTAGTTTTCTCCCCTTGGTCCTTGGCCTGGTGGAGGAGAAAGAACCTCAGAGAATCCAGGAGGGTCGGGCCTCCTCCTGTAAGGAATCAGAGAGACTCCAGGGTGCAAGACCACCCTACACTGGGCAGTGCAGGCTTCTGCAACCAAGCCAGGTGACATTCCCCAGCATCCCTAGGCAGGGAGGGGACTTGCCAGGGACCAGCAGGCTGGGCCCTATGGAGGGCTCGTCCCTGCTAACTCCTCTGGGGGATCATGGTCCCTCCCCGTCTCTGGGCTCAGTTGCCCCATCTGTAAAATGATGCTGTTGGTTCCAGCCAGCTCCAAGGCCCCTTCTATGAGACAACCAAATCCCATCTTCAGTGGGGGCCTCTGCTCACCTGGTACCCCTCCGGCTCCTGGCACTGCACCTGGCACGGCACCTGGCACCACACCTGGCACCACACCTGGCACCACACCTGGCACTGCACCTGGTACCGCACCTGGCACCGCACCTGGCACTGCACCTGGCACCAGCCCTCCCAGGGCTCCAGCTCCTCCAGCACCTGGAGGATAGAAGGGTCCAGTGCTTAGCTCTTGCGGTCCAGGAGGTGGGGGGAGCAGCATGGCTGCCCGGCATGGCTCAGGGGGCGCGGGATGTGGCCTTGCCACCTTGCAGGCCTGAGAATGAGGTGGCCCAGCCTCTTGCTGGAGATCTACCCTGCCCTTGGAGCCCGGGCCCCGAGGGAGAGCAGGGACTGGGGGTGGACAGGGCAGGGCCACTTACCGTACTTGGCAGCTTTAGCAGCAGCTGCTGCTTGGGCTGCAGCTATGAGGAAAGGAGAGAGACTCTCAGATCCCCTGCCCCGACCTCAGCCGGGTAGGCTTCCGGCTCCCTGACCCGAAAGGCACCGGAGGCCTGCCCTGTCCCCACTGTCCCTGAGCACACTGAAGTCCAACCCACAGTCCCCGCCTGCCATGCAGAGCCACCTGAAGGGAAGCCCAACCCCTTCTCCACCAGATAGAACTGAGGCTCACGGGAAAGGCCAGCTCCAGGGACAACTCCGATACCAGCTCCGGGGACACCTCCAAGGCCAGCTCCAATGCCATAGCCAGGAAAGCCCCCAGCACCAACCCCGTATGTGGGGATGCCTCCAACCCCGACTCCAGCTCTGGCTCCTGCAGAGGGAAGAGAATCAGGCAGGAAGGCACCTCAGTGCGGGAGACTGGGAGGGCTTCGGGAACGCTGGCTGACTGGAAAAGGTGTCTGCTTCCCCCAAATCTGGTCCACAAGGGTAGGAAACAGTGATGTCTGGGCCCCTTGTCAGCCTCCTCCAGGAAGCCTCGGTCCTCTCTTGACTTCCCTCTTCTCTGAGCACTTGGGGAGGGCTCCCTTCACTGGGGAGACTGAGGGCAGGCTTATCCCCAGGCTTGGGCTCCTCTGAGAGGGTCTTGGCCAGGGCAGGGAGGGTCAGGGACACTGTCCCCTGGGAAAGTCATTCTGGGACTCTTTCACCACTCAGCCTTATGGTTTCATGCTGGGAGACAACTGGGAAAGACACTCTTCTGGGGTCTGCCATGTCCCAGCTCTGCCAGGGAGCTGCCCTGCGACCCTGGGTGAGTAGATCAGAGTCCTTTGGTTCTGGCAAGTAGAGGCCAAGACAGAGTGGGCATGGCACTAACCGTATTTGGCTGCTTTGGCGGCTGCTTTGGCGGCTGCAGCAGGTGGCACAGCCCCTGGAGAGACCAAGGGGAACACAAATGTTCAGGAGAAAAATAGAAAATAAAGGAGAGTTGCTCAACATACGGCCCTCTCTCCACCCACCTGTCCAGCTTCTTCCTATCTACTGAGAAAAGATAGAGTTTCTCAGTCATCCATTCACCTGCTGTCCTACTTGTGTGTCTGTCCATTTGTCTGTATATCCTTGGGCCTCAGTCCAACTACCCATCACCTGCCTGTCCATCCATGTTCCCATCCATCCATCCACTTAGACACACACCTGCCTACCTACCCATTCACTAACCATCTACCCAGTCAGCCATTTGGTATCGGCCGGCCCAATACTCCCACCAACATGTCTATTCATCTGCTCATCCAACTGTCCATCCACTCACTTATCCATCTGCCCACCCACCCACCTACCCATCCATCCATTGATTCATCGATCCATCGATCCATCCACTCATCCAATCATCCATCCATCCATCTATCTACCCAATCATCCATCAGTCCATTGGCCCATCCATCATCCATTCTTCTAACCACTTCATTCTCCCAGCTGCTTACCCATCTGTCTTTTCACCTCTGCATTGATCTTTTAATCCAACTTTTTATCTATCTATCTATCAAGCATCTATCCATCCACCCACTCTTGCATCTGCTCATCCATCTCCCCGTTCATACCTTCATCCATCAATCTACCTGCTCATCTGCATGGCCTTTATGTGACCACCCCGTCCTCCATCTTCCCACCCATTCTCCTGCCCTTCTATCCACAATTTTCTGAGCACCTACTCAGCTAAGTGTTGGAAACAGAGATGAAAAAGACATGGTTCTTGGCCCTGGGAGCACAGCAACAGCCAGAAGGTGAATTGCAGAGAGGATGCTGGCGGCAGCTTGGATGGAGGTTGTTATAGTGGAGGGATGAGGCACAGCCCAGGGTATGGACAGATGAGGGAGGTGTTGGGGAGAACCCCCAAATCTCAGCAAGTCTATTTCTCTCTCTCTCTCACACGTGTGTGCGCGCGCACACGCGCACACACACACACACACACACACGTGCATGCACAAGGAGCAAGTCCAGCTTACCTGGACCCCCAACACCTGGGACTCCGACACCTGGGACTCCAACACCTGGGACACCGACACCTGGGACACCGACACCTGGGACACCGACACCTGGGACCCCAACACCTGGGACTCCAACACCTGGGATCCCAACACCTGGGACCCTAACTCCTGGCCCACCAGGCACTAAGCCCCCAGCAGCTCCTGTGGAAGAGAAAGGATTGTTCTCCTGGCCTAAGCTTTATGGTGACCTCTGAAGACCTCCAAGAGCAGGGGTCTAGGGGAACTGTGGGGTGAGGGTCCCCAGTGCAGGATCGCACTCAAGTGGATTGGCATCTGCTCTGCATGGATCCAACTCTTCAGAGATGGGAAGGGGCGATGAGAGAACCCAAAGGCCCCGGCAGAGTTCGGCTCTGTGGCTGGGAAGAGCACAACTGATTTCTAGAGCAAAATCAGAACTACCACCCATGGGCACCTAGGACATTGGGCAGTCCTGGGGGATGGGGGTGGGGAGATGGAAGGGGAGGATCCAGGTGCTCCCCAGGGCCCATTATGCCAAGTCAATCCATGGACAGCGAAGAGATGGCATCCCAGGTAGAGTGACCAGGACAGACAAGTTCAAGGAGGGGGAGGTGATAAGGAGGCTCTCCCGGTGGACAGAGGTGAATCCCTTCAGCCACAGAGGACTGGGGGCTCTGGAGCCCACACAGAGGCTGGAGCCGGTCCTGAGCTCTGGACCTACCACCCCTGGGGGCACTCACCGTACTTGGCAGCCTTAGCGGCTGCCTTTGCAGCAGCCGCTGCCGCAGGAGTCCCAGCCCCTGGAAAGACAGCCACAGAGGGTGAGGTCCTTTGCCTGTGGCCCGCTCAAAGCCACTGCCACCCCTGGCTGGAACTGACAATACCTGCAATGCCTCCAATCCCAGGAATCGCGCCAGCCCCTCCAGGAATGCCACCGCCCCCGACACCAGGTATGACACCAGCTCCTCCAGCACCTGCTAGGACAGGGAGGGTGCCATGTGGCTGCCCAGGGTCCCTTCTGGGGCCGCAACGGAAGGTCTCCAGGATGCTGGCCTTGTGACCAGCACCAGCCCCCTGGGGAGCCAGGACCTGGCGCCTCTGGCTGTGCTGCCTGGGAGGGCCCCTGCTCCCCCCATTCCTTGACTCGTCCCAGAGTGTCCATTTCAACACGCTCATTAAGGGAGTTGGATGTTTTTAGACAAATCCAGCCATAATCTCCGCCCCATACTGAGAAACCACAAGCCGCTGCTCCCTGGGCCAGAGGGGCCCCCGAAGGAATGTTCGAGGCTTCCTTTCCCTGTGTTCCGAAGACCCAGCCAAGTTCATAATCCAAATGCCTGGCGGCCTGGCTCTGGCAGCCCCTTCCTGCCTGCTCTCCCGCTCCCGCCTTCCAGCCGTCCCTACCAGCCCTGCTGGCCACGGGGCCTCTGGGGCTTGGAGGGGGCCCTGTGGGGCCCCCAAGGGCAGGCCCCAGCTCCCCACATTCCTGTCCCCCAGACTGGTGGGAGATGTCTTCAGTCCCACCCTAGACACAGGAAGGGCCAGGGACAGAGCAGAGGACTTCAGCCCTCGTGGTCTGACCCTGAGCTGGAGGGTTTCTCAGGTAGGGGACAGACACCCACCCTGCCCATGGCTCGGGAATGAGCTGTTCATGCCACCCTGTGGCAAGGCCATCCAAGAGATCCTGGGCTTGAGGAATGAGTTAAGATTTTATAGCACACATTAAACAGATGCATAACCATTAAATTTTTAAGATGCTTGTATAGGTACCACCTCAAATGATCTTTCTAACCACCATGGCACAAACCCCTCTGCTCAGGCTCCTCCTGTTTTAGCCACATGGCAGGCTCCACTTAAATTTTTTTAAAAAAATATCTTTATTTTATTTATTTACTTTTATGTGATGCTGAGGATCAAACCCAGTGCCTCATGCATGCAAGACAAGTGCTCTACCATTGAGCCACAATCCCAGTCTCTCCACTTAAATTTGAAGGCTTGAGTCAAACATCACTTTCTCTGAGAAGCCTCCCCGATTTGCCCCAGGTAGAAACAATATGTCCCTCTTCACCACTCAGCTCCCAAGACAAGGCCAACCTTCTCTACTAAGCTGCTACCCGCTTCTGCCTCTGAGACAGATGAGGGGAAGAACAGAAGGAAAGATGGGTGAAAGGATGTAGGGGTGGAGGGAGCGAGGGAAAGGGAGGGAGGGAGGGAGGAAGGACGGAGGGATGGGTGAGAGGGACAGGTGTGGGAGGGATAGATGGAAGGACGGATGGATGGAAGGATGGATGGATGGATAGAGGAGGGATAGATGGGTGGAGGGACAGAGGGATAGATGGAGGAAGAGATATAGGGGTGGATGTAGGGATGGGGAGAGGGAGAGATGGGGGAGGGAGGCAGAGAGGATGGAGGGATGGGTGGGGAAGGACAGGTATGGGAGGGATGGATGGATGGATGGGAGAGAGATGGATGAGTGGAGGGACAGAGGGATGGATGGGGGAAGGGATGTACGGGTGGAGAGAGGGAGAAGGAGAAGGATGGATGGAGGGATAGGTAAATGGGGGCATGGGGACCGCCGGGTCAGCCGTCTGTGAGGCAGTTCTCAACAGTAAGAGGGGTGGTGCAGGGGAGCTGGGGTGGCCAGGATCCCAGAGGTGCTTACCATACTTTGCTGCCTTAGCTGCTGCTGCTGCCGCCGCCTGGGGGCCCACTCCTGAGAGAGGAGAGGGAGGAGGGGGTTCTGAGGATGGTGCCGCCCTGTCTCCAGAGCCCGCCTGACCCACCCTCTGACATGGGTGAGGAGGGGCTTTGCAGCAGGCAGAGCCCGCAGGCCTGGGGAGACCCTGGCCAGCCACAGTGATGGGGCCCCTGGGCCTGGGAGTGAGCTAGGCTGCCTCACCTGTCCCCGTTGGGTAGCCGGCCTTGCCGGCTGCTCCAGCCACTCCTCCAGGTCCATAGCCTGTGAAAGGAGAGGCTCAGCGGTCACCCCCACCCACGCAGACTTTGCCACCTCTGCCTCCCCTGCCCTTCCCTGCAGGGCCCTGCTGCCCTGAGTGTCCCTGTGTCACCCCCAGCAAGAGTGAGAACAAATATGGACGGGCACGTGGGCTTGCTATTCCCACAGTACAGAAGGGACACTGAGGCTCGGAGGAGAGAAGGGCTTTCTCGAGGCCGCATGAGAAGCGAGGGGCCAGGACCCAGGGCCAGGCTGAGTCCACATTTCAGGCTACGTCCTTTGGAGACCCCCGTTCCAACTCTCCACCCCTGTCCCTGCCGGCCAGCGGCTCTCCAGCCCAGGCCCGGGGCCGCTGCACCCTCTCTAGGCCCTCGGAACTGGAAAGAGTTGGAAGCCCACAAGGCCCGACTCACTGAAGGGCGCTTTCCCATTGGCGTAGGGCAGTCCGTAGCCACCTGAGGAGAGAGCAGGGTGGGGTCCAGGGCTGCCCCACAGCTGCCCCATGCCCTGCCGGGCTCCCACCTGCCTGGATGGACAGACCTCCTTCCCGATAGGCACTGACGCTCCCCGCTCCCCAAAGCCGCTGGGTGGAGGAGGGGAGCACCCCCTGATGGGATATTCCTCCCTCTGCAAGTCCAGGCCCCACCTGGCCCTGAGGTCTGAGCATCTTCCTTGTGTCCTTCCTCACAGGAAGAATGCCATTGGCTGATGGCCAAGGTGGGGTGGCCCTGTGGGTGGCTTGGTGGTAGAGGGCTCTTTCCGAGGCTTCCAGTCACAGCTTTGGGTCTCTGTGTGTGCGCATGCTCATGCACACACGCCTAACATCCGTGGCTGGGCTTCCCCATGCTTTCTTTGACCGGCGACCAAAAGTGGCCTCAATACCCACTCCCTAGCCCCCCAGCCCAGGGACATCTGTGTCCCCCTAGGCTGAGTCTCAGCAGGAGAGCCCAACAAGTCCTGCTTCTTGGAGTCTCCCCTGACTCACCTGGCAGCTTGGGTGCCTTGATGGGGTACCCCAGTGGGACCCCAGGCTGCTGGCCCCCAAAGGGCCCGACCCCTGTGGGAACCGAGAGCAAATCAGGGCCCAGCTCCCTGGGCCAGCACCCCTGCTAAGCGCTCCACAACGCACACTTCCTGCGAGGTCTGGGTGGGGTTCTAGGTGCCCAGCTCCTCCCAGGGCCAGAGCCCCCGCCTGGCTGGCCACCTGCCAGCCCTCCCCCTGGCCTGGGAGGGTCAGCCTTGTCTCACCTGGGATTCCGGCAAAAGCTCCGCCTCCACCTGCAATGACAAAGCACTGTCACTACAGCCCCAGCACCATGGCACAGGGCACAGGAGCGATATCAGCCAGGCAGCAGCAAGGGGCGGGCAGGCCCCAGCAGTGGCCAGTTCCCCAGACCATGCAGCCAGCCCTGTCCCTGTGCACCGTCTGGGATTTCTGAGCGGTGTTCTGCCTTTCTTCGCCCAGGACCAGGGCTGGGCACAAGAAGTGCCCACCAGAGGATCCTGAGTGGCCCAGGCTCCCTGCCAGCAGCCCACAGTCCAGCCCGAGGGTCCTGTGGGGGGACAGCCTCCCCCAGGGGCCCCGCCCCGCCCCACCGGCTGCATACCTGGGACTTTGGCTTTGACTCCTGTTCCAGTGGGCACCCCGGGGAGCACCCCCACACCAGGGAACCGAGCTCCTAAGAGGCAGAGAGGCTATGGCTGTGGCAGATGGCCCTTCTCGGCCCCTCTCCCACCTTGGTGCCCTTGGTTGATCTGTCAGTGACAGGCACAGCTCACGGGGACCTATCAGTGGGGACTTTCCTCCCCTGCCTGGCCCAAAGTCAGAAGGTCTGACTTTCAGCTTATTTCCCAGCCATGTGCGTGGACACGTATCTGGTGGCTCAGGCCTGAATGGATTTCACCACAAATCCACTGTGCCCATCCTTGGGGGAGAAGCACAGAGTGCCAGAGTCGGGGTGCAGTGGCTGTGTGTGCCCAGAGCCACCGGGCAGCCTCCTGGGGGTGACCTGGGACTGTCTGCCAGGGTCTTCCACCTCTCCCTCCTGCCCTGGGGCTGGGCTGCCTGACCTGACCCAGAGGGGGAGGGGACCACTCTGTCAGCAAACCCCACAGGACCGCCTGGATCTGGGCTTTTGGGGGATTTCAGGATGTCACATGTTGGATGGGGTGGCAGGCCCTGGCAGGGAAAGGAGGGTGGGGGTAGCTTTTGGGGGTCTTCTGCAGGGTGGACCTGCTGGGAAGGCCCACTGGTGACTCATGACTTTGGGGAAACAGCTGGCTACACTGGGGACTTGGTCTATCCTTGAGGCCCTGCTTGGGCTGTGATGGGGACTGGGGCTTGGGGGCAGGGCTTGGAGGTGGCCAGGGAGGCTGATGTTTGATGCCAGGGACCTTTTGTCCACTAGCTTGAGCTCTGACACTTAAGTAAACAGACACCATCAGGACCAAGGCCTCTGCTTGTGTGTGTGGGGTGTGCTGGGGAGGCTGACGGGCTGCTTTCTGAGAAGGTCCACTTTGCTTTCTGATCCTCACCTGTGCCGGGCAGCACGCCACCTGGGTATACGCCTGGGAGCCCTACACCTGGAGCCAGGAGAAGGAGGACATGTGAGCAGCCGCTCAGTGTCCAGGGACTCTACCAGCCCCCCTGCCCCAGGCCGTTCCAGGGGTCCCAACAAGCGAGCTGCCCTCGTGCCCACGGTGGCAGCCAGGGACAGACGCTGGGTGTCTGCAGCCCTCCTCCCACGACTGTCGGAAATCATCTGCTGACCCTCCTGTGCATGGATTTCTCTCTGTCTCCTGGAGCCTGTTTACATGGCCCAGCTCTGGCTAACAGCTTCCAGATGTCCCCTCCCCGCCGTGTGGACAGGCAGCCTTTTGTTTAACCTCAAGTCACTTCCTAAAGGGCTTCGTGTGGTGGAATGAGCACCAGATGGGTGTCAGAGGATGTCACCCTGGCTCTGCCTGGACCTGCCACAGGCCTTTCCACTCTGACTCTCCATCCTGAGCCTCAGTGTCCCATCGCCACCCACGAGCCTGCCACAAGCTTGTCTCTGAGGTCTCTTTCTGCTTCAAGTTCATTGAAGGGCCTAGAAGGCAGGCTGGGCCCTCTGCCCCATTCCACAGACACAGGTCCC